>JAJJMA010343563.1:0-12482 GCA_023529015.1 Papaver nudicaule
AAAAAAAAAACAAGCTGAATTTTCCCCACCAATTATAGAAAAAAAGATATATCAGATATTTTTGATTTTTGGTGTCAGAAGTAAGAATAAAAGCATAATTTTAGACGGGGTAACTTATTACACTTGCCTTATTTAAATACCCATGTCTCCTCATCTAGATGGGCTTCAAATTGGTATGCCTCAAATAATTTTAGGCTTAGTCTTATGAGAGATGAAACTGGATTCTCGTTTCAGAAAAGCATTGTCTTTTCCTTGTTTATATTTCTCTCCAAAAAAATTTAGAATTCCAACTGGAATCAAGTTTATCGCGTTGTTTGGTTCAGCGCTGAAAAAATGAACTTCGCGTTATTTGAAACAACACAATATAGAATATTCCAAGCATCTAACTTATTTCATAACGTTCTTGATCCTCTGGGATGTTTGATTCATCGCAGCTGCGCTGATCCATTATGCGCTATATGTCTGAGTTTGGAACTACCGATAAAACTTAGTAGGGAATTCCATCTGACGTGTAAGTGGAAGCCAAACTCGAACCCCATAAGACTAAGTCTAAGCCCCGATCTAACAAACTCTAAAAAGAGGTGATACCTTTGCGATTGCATAAGTAAAAAATTAGTTTATTGTATGAACTTTCTTAAAAACATGAATCTTGTTCCACTTTTTTCAGTGGACTGATGCAGAAGTGTCTATTGATGATCCTTTAGGTCTTCTTTAAGTAATTTTTGGAAGTATGCATTCTATTTCTTGTTGTTTTTGCCCTATTTCACTATTTTAATGCATATACATGTTGTGGTGGCCCAAACGTCTATGGCTTTTCAGCTTTGCGGATGGCCGTTTTAAAAGATTAGTCCCACTCACGACTCAACAGAAACTTGGAGAATACCGTCCTGCCGGGTTCTATTCACCCCAGGTCCTCATCGCTCACCTTCTCCTACTCGAGTCTAAGCAGATGCCATGCCACTCTCATTTCTTCATCGTAGCTTTTACTCGAGACTTGAGAGCCTGCTTAATTACACTAAGATTAGATATAAAATGTCTAACACTCTTTGGTATCACATTTTTACTTATATTGACGCAGTCCTTTCCGAGACACGAAAGATTCAAAAAGTGACATGAAATGCACAACCGCTATAGGTTTTCTGCTATGGCCGAGAGCATGATTAACTGAAGTTTTGCATAACCACACTTTGTAAAATGCCCGACGGACGGGATTACAGAGATCTTCATCGCCCAGGCCCCAGTAACTAATGGACGGTTCAGATTGAACGCGAAAAGTCATCTTACTAGGTTCATGTGTGGTGTATAACGCTTCCTCAGCAGGAAAGCCAGGAGTCTGAAAAAACGAGCATCTAGGTGTATATAAGGCTTTGCGACTCTACCCATTTGTCCATCTTTCATATCTCTATCTCTCTCTCTTTCTGTGTTTTGGTTCAGTTTCAGATTCAGTCATGGCGGCGGCTACTTCTTTCTCTCCATCATCTATAGCAGCAGCTTCATCAAAAACCCTAAATCCTAAAAGCTCTTCTTCACCTTTGGGTTCTAATTTAGGGTTTCTGTCTTCATCTTCTAAAACCCTAAAAGCCCTTCGTGCTTCTAACATCAATGTCTCATCATCCGCTGTTGGATCAGCTTCTGCATCTTGTATGAGTGTTGCAGCTCCTGTCAAACCTTTGACTACTCTTGATTTTGAAACTTCTGTGTTTAAAAAGGAGAAGGTCACTCTTGCTGGAAATGACGAGGTCAATCTCTCTCTATCTCTTTTGTTTATGTTTTGCAGTTTAGATTTGATTTTTATTGCAGATTCTGATGATTATTGTTGTTGTTGCAGTACATTGTAAAAGGAGGAAGGGATCTGTTCCATTTGTTGCCTGAAGCATTCAAAGGAGTCAAGCAGATTGGTGTTATTGGATGGGGTTCTCAGGTGATTCATTATCTAATTCCTTTGTGTGTGTTTTATAATATTTCATATGGCAATTTCAATGGTCTTATGCGTCTAATGTAAATGAGTGAAAGTGATGACAGACCTCTAGTAATGGATTCTTTTGTGTTCTTATGATGACCAAACATTATGAATTTTTGCAGTACTCTAATCCCGTATTAAGTTATTTTGCATTGTGTTTACAAGGTTACTTAGTATTGGTTTTTTAATATTTTTTAACTGGGTTATCTCTTTATAATCATAGGGGCCTGCTCAAGCTCAGAACTTGAGGGATTCCCTTGTGGAAGCCAAGTCTGACATTGTAGTCAAGGTAATTTTTGCGCAAATCTTTCCTTTGTAGCTTTTTTGGGTCTACTTTACTTTAATATCTGTTAATATAAGCTTACATACCTTGTGATTTCGTCCTTCTGCACAGATTGGTTTGAGGAAGGGATCTGCTTCTTTTGCTGAAGCACGTTCTGTTGGTTTCACTGAGGAGACTGGAACTTTGGGTGATATATATGAAACTGTTGCCGGGAGTGATCTTGTGTTGCTGTTGATTTCTGATGCTGCTCAGGTAATTTAGAATGTGGGATTCATGTTAGATATTTGGCAAAAATAATCTTGACTTGATTTGTTTGTGGTTGAATCTGAGTGTAACAATTTTTGAGTAACTTCGCATATCAAATGCTAAATTCTTATGCAAATGCACTTTTTGTTGTGCTGAAATGTTGGTAATGACGGCTCTTTAGTAGATCACTATAGTGGAGGTTATGTGCCAATGCGGCATATTATGTTTTCTTCACATTATACTCCATTCATTGTATTCCCTTTGCCAGTTCCCTATTGTGTTTTCTTCCGTATTTTTGGTTTTCTGAAATTACAAGACATGTTGCAGGCAGATAACTACGAGAAAATATTCTCCTACATGAAGCCTAACAGCATTTTGGGACTCTCCCACGGATTCCTCCTCGGACATTTGCAGTCCCAGGGGGTTGATTTCCCCAAAGACATAAGTGTGGTGGCTGTGTGCCCCAAGGGGATGGGTCCATCAGTTAGAAGACTTTATGTTCAAGGAAAAGAGATAAACGGTGCTGGAATCAATGCTAGTTTTGCTGTCCACCAGGTCTATCTACTGTTTTTTTCTTCTCTTTCAAGTTCAAGCCTTTTGCTCTACTACTGTCTTGTCATGGGTTCTTAAATTGTCTTTTAAAAACTTCATAATTTTGAATCAATTTTTATATAAATGTTATGCAGGATGTTGATGGTAGAGCAACAGATGTTGCCCTAGGGTGGTCTATTGCTCTTGGCTCTCCCTTTACTTTTGCCACTACTCTAGAGTCAGAGTACAAGAGTGACATCTTCGGTGAAAGAGGTAAAAAAAAAAAATATTGTTTTGTTTTGTTTTGTTTTTGTTAGCCTTCTTTATTACCCTTTTCGTTTTTGGCAGGCATTTTACTTGGAGGTGTTCATGGAATCGTTGAATCCTTGTTTAGAAGGTACACCGATAATGGAATGGCCGAAGACCTTGCTTACAAGAACACGGTTGAGTGTATCACTGGAATTGTTTCGAGGACCATATCCACTGAGGTTGCAACTCTATTTGGTTTACTCACTTGTTTCTTTCTCTTTTAGGGAGCTTTACTCAATGGTTGCTTATTTCTTTTGATATTTCAACAGGGCATGTTGTCTGTGTACAACTCTCTTTCAGAGCAAGGAAAGAAGGATTTCAATACAGCATACAGTGCTTCGTATTATCCATGTATGGATATCTTGTATGAGTGCTATGAGGATGTAGCGTGTGGGAATGAGATCAGAAGTGTTGTCTTGGCTGGGCGCAGATTTTATGTATGTGATATTGCTAGCTCATTCTTATCATTTCTGGATCCTGCAATGAGCAAAGCACTTGTGTTCGTTTTCCAGATTTTTTTTGTTCAATAGATTCCCTGTAGGTATTTCTGACACCATTCGTTTGAACAGGAAAAAGAGGGCCTACCAGCCTTTCCAATGGGAAAGATTGATCAAACAAGAATGTGGAAGGTTGGTGAAAAAGTCCGAGCAACACGACCAGCAGGTGATTTGGGTCCACTTTATCCTTTCACTGCAGGAGTGTTCGTGGCTTTAATGATGGCTCAGGTGAAATGCTCATCTAATAGTGATAAATTAATTAGAAGTAAACATTAATGACTTTTTCCTGCTTATTAATGGTCTGATCTAATATGTCCTTATTTGATGTCAAATATTTAGATTGAGATACTGAGAAAGAAGGGGCATTCTTACTCCGAAATTATCAACGAAAGTGTGATTGAGGCAGTCGATTCATTGAATCCCTTCATGCATGCACGTGGAGTTGCATTCATGGTTGATAACTGTTCTACAACAGCTCGATTAGGATCAAGAAAATGGGCTCCACGATTTGATTATATTCTCACCCAACAGGCTTTGGTAGCAGTCGACGATAACAGCCCCATTAACCAGGATCTCATTAGCAACTTCTTGTCTGACCCTGTCCATGCAGCAATCGAAGTCTGTGCTCAATTGAGACCAACTGTTGATATATCTGTGCCCGTGGATGCAGATTTTGTAAGGGTTGAGCTACGTCAGTCCAGCAATTAGACTTTGAAGGAGTTAACTCAGACATCACCATCATCATGTACATGTTTTAATCTGCCTTCCAAAGACTGGAAAGACTTCACAGCGTATTATAGTTCTATTTGGAGTTGTGAGGAATGCATGAGCTATATTAGTTAGTGAGGGTCGTTGAGAGCTGCAGATGTTAGTTCCTTCTCTTTGATTGTTTTCCCTTGAACGTATCTTTCTTTTTTTGCTACTAGTATGAATAACACCTGGGTTCTTTCTATTAATGGACAAGTATTTGCTACCAAGTGTATGGTAAACTCGATTTAGTTTTTATATATCAACATGTTTAAGAGTTCAGCAGTCGCTTGCTTGGGAAGCCATTTTTTTTCCAGGGTTGCTGATCTAAAACGAGTGTTTATAATGTGCCCCACAACCAGATTTGCAATGCTTGCGGTTGGTTTAGTGAGGAAACCAAACCATTGGTTCAACTAGCAGCAGACATTGGTTTTGTTCATAACCAGTGTTTATAATGTGCCCTATCCATTGGTTTTTGCTTACACCAAACCATTGGTTCAACTAGCAGCAGACATTCGGGTGAGCTGATGCATGATCTCACTTGTTGTCTGATCATTTCCCAACTAATATGAATCAAGTATTTCATTTGTAACACTTACGTAGCACAACTAAAAAAGAAGGCTGAATTAATTTTCGATTCGCTAGTCATGCATTGCTCAGTACCAATTCAATATCTCT
Organism: Papaver nudicaule; assembly: GCA_023529015.1. NCBI lineage: Eukaryota > Viridiplantae > Streptophyta > Magnoliopsida > Ranunculales > Papaveraceae > Papaver > Papaver nudicaule. Next base: position 5,252 of record JAJJMA010343563.1, read on the forward strand.
GCCATTCAGACAGGTATGTTTTGTACATGGAAAATCTAGGAAATCATGCACCACTGGTACTTGCATTTCCAAATGAGCATGAAACTGAAATAGAAAGATGTACAAAAATTAGTCTAACCCAAGCGAGTCACCAAAATTGGAACACTTTGCTTCACTTGCCAGCTTCTAATAACTCAGAGTTTTGGTTGGAAGCTGTTGTTGGATTATCTTCTATGCAATTCTTTCTCTGATGAAGTTCCAGTAACTTCTTTTCTGGATCGCAAAGCCCTATATCAAGAGAACAGTTTTCAGTTCCTTGCTGTTCATAGTTGTAAAATTATTCGTATCCTATGCTTTCACGAGTCTGAAAAGCAAGTTTTTAAAAAGGATACACTTCTACAGCTTTGCAATCTTATGCAACAACTTTCTGAGACTCGGTCAAAATGTGAAACAGGTGATGTGTACTTAAGATTCTAAAATTATGGCAGCGTAGTCGAAGAACCTAAAACTATCAGACGATCAATATTCTAAGATAATTGGTTCTTCAATAGGTATATTAAAAGAAAAACAAAAGAAAAAAACTGACCTGAGCATTTGGGAATATCCCACACAGCAATGGACGATGGAGTGCAGTCAGGTTCACATAGCAAATGATTGTTTTCATGGTTAACATTCATTGCTAGCATCCATGCGCCAATCGTAACATCTTCATTACTAAACATTCGGAAACTGCAATTCCAAACAAATTGTTCTGTTAGGACTTGAGACAATCAACACCAACAGGACAAACCAATGAGATCTTAACAGAGAACCCCCTAGGTTAGTGCTATACAAAAGGTGGATCGTGACAATTCTGTTACTTAGTAATCTCATAGGCAAGAAAAAACAGTAAGCCAAATATGAGCTGTCAGCTGAGTTCCTTGCCATGTTTATTTAAACTGTCGGGTTCTGTGGCTTCTACTTGATTTTTAAAAATATTGAAACTCAAAAAATGGACCAGGTGTGTCAGGTTTTCATAAGTGCAAGCTAGTGCTTTTATCATTGTTGCTACTGGTGTGTTCAATGCTTCTACTTCTTTTTCTTTCCTGCGATTAAATATGGAACTTACAATAATTAAAGGGACAATCTTTTTTTTTTTTTTTTGGGTGTCATCTGACATCGCTTATAACATGGATGAGGTCTTCTAAAAACAACTCAACAGAAATAGTTAGCTACGACAAACTAAATCATGCATCAATCTTGTGACCTTAAAAGACTTTTCAATTTGATAACGTGAATGACACATGATAAACACACCTTCTACACATATACTTTTATCTAATCCAAATCCCACCATTTAAATAAATGCCTCCAGTGATTTTGGGACAAGTGGACTTGCCTGTTGTTTCTTAAGGCAACCAAGCTGGCGACAACATCTGTGGATAGGGCATAAATAGGACCGTATGCATGCAGAAAATACTCCTTTCCAAGTAAATCAGAGAGAGGCTCATACCTGTACCAAACGATTTATCTGTTCCCTTTATTAGTGAATACTACTGCAACCAACTTGAAACACATAAAAGTAGAATACTAGAGGAATAATAAGTCATTTCTCGAATACAAATGAACCATCTACAAGAGGCTAACCATTTAAGCTTTGGGTCAGTGAATACAGGACCCTTTTTCATACATCCTATATAAGTTTGAGGGTGGGAACGTTCCTTCGCCAAAAGTAATGAAAGACGATCTTAAAAAAGAAAAACGGAAATTCAATCAGTGGATGCAGGGAAATTTCCAAGAAGATGGCTTGTGTAGTTATAAAAACTGAATAGAATATATAGCATACTGAAACAACACACCTGGTCTCAAATAGATGTCATCATCAGCTTTGACATAAAAGTCAGAATCAAAAAGTGCATAAGCGGCTTTGAAGAAAGCTAACCTGCAAAAAAGAACAACATGGATAAATACGCTGCCGTTACAGTAAATCATGCTATTGCAGAACAGATTTCACACCCAAGTGGTAGGTACTAACGTTTTATATGGGAGTCTGCTGTACTGTTCTTGAATATCTAAAAGCATGAAATCATCATATTCTGCCACCTCCTTTCTGAGAGCGGCCATCTTCGATTTGTCAGTGGTTCTCCCGATCACAAATCTGAAAGCCAGACCAGTTGATTCTTCCAAACTGCAGACATTGAAAACATTTTTAAGGGTTACAGTTGTTTATGGGGGTATTTTTCAAATCTTCAGATAAAGCTACAACTACAACCCACAATGATTCTTCGCTACAATTGTTATCACTTTTTATCTGTTTCTATAACACATCTTTGCGCGTTTGAAGCTCAATGTTCCAAGTAATGCAGTATTCCTAAGTTTCTACATTTACTACATTGAAAATCCTTGGAAATTTAAAAATGATAGGTTTCAAATTTTCAGGCCTTGTATCTATGGCTCTATACAGTTATCTATGCAGAAAATTTGGAGTATGCAACTAGTTCATTAAGAGGAATCACCATATCAACATGGTCGCAAAGGTTTTAGAAGTAGTTGAGGTTTCTACCCAGATGCCATCTGTCACTAACGCCACATTCCAATTTACACTTACCCTGACATGCCTCACGAATGTCATACAACACCAAACTACCAATTCACTACGATATAAACAGCGACACCTACTTCCTTTCCTCTCTCAGAAGTTACGTAATGAAATTACCAACAGATGATGCCAACACTCAATTTAAACTTCACCAATTCAACTTCCTCTTTTTACCCTACATTCCAACTACTGTAACACACAACATGAACTACTTAGCTAAACGTACATATATCTTGACAACATGAACTATTTAGACTATTTAGCTAAATGTACATATATCTTGCTAATGTCATACAACACTATGTCACCGGCACTAAAATACAACAGAAACAATCACACAATCTGGTCTTATATGTAAGCGAAGTTTCCATCTATTTACCCAACAAATGAATTTCCATACTATCTTCAGAATGAAAACAACAACAAATTTCAGGTACAACTATGACAACGAGACCTATTTTTCCCTAAAACGTAATTTTTCATGTGTCACCAAGAAACAAAAATACTGTATCAAAATCTATCAAACAGAATCGTAAATTACCGTAAAAGTCCTTCTCGATTAGATGGGAACCAAGTTCTCCTCAAAGAAGATCGTCTCCCAGCAGATCCAAACCCAGTTTGAATTCCAACAAATCCCATCACTTTATATCGATTATTTTGTACACCAACATTTTGATTACCACTATTTTGATGTTCTTCCCAAGCTACAGAAACAGATCTAACTTCATAACTACACTTACTATTATCATCGGTTCTTAATATTGCAAATAATCCAAATAGGAATCCAGATATCCCAATTAGAATACAAAAGATTACAAAAGAAGTTTTTCGAGTGTATTGTGATGATTGGCGTGAAGGATAGAAGAATTTAGGAGATGAAGGCATGTTAGCTGGTGGTGGTGGTGGATGTGATCCACCTTCATAAGCTCTAAGAGTTGTATAAAAAGCTGAGATCAGAAGAAATGAGATAGCAGCTTGGAGATTCTTTAACAGTTAGGGTTTCGACATCAATGGAGTTGGACGGTCGACTCTGTAACTGTGACACTCTTTATGTATATGTTTTTGCGGGAGAAAACCGAGTTTTGAATAACGTAACGGTTCCCGAACGATTTATACACCGATTTTGTCCGTGGAATTTATCAGAAGGGATATTGATTATTGTTCCGCTATTTTTTACCCATTATCAGATGTCCGGTAATCGGGCCGACCGAGCGAAGCGAGGGAGGATCCTATATATGGTGACTTTGTGTCACATGAATAGTGACTTCTTTTTTTTTTCAATTTGACACAAAAAGATTGAAGGGTTTTCACCGGGGTCTAGTGAAAAGCCTAAGTTACCCCTCAAAAGGACGTAAGGGTAATTTTTTCATTTCTTTTTTTCCTTTAGACATTTTCGTAAATAAATCAAAGAGGAATGGTAGCAATTTTAAAACATTAATATCTTTTAAAATACACATCGGATTTTCGCAAAATTTATATGTTTAGAAAGCTCTTTAAATTATCTACGCAATGAGTATAAACATCAATATCAATTTTAAATTTTTTGCCTAAAAGATTACTAGATGACCGCTGACACGGTGGACGGGCCGCCCGCTCAAAGAAATCGATAAAACCGACATAGAAATAAAAGAATGATCTTTGACTCCTACGCAATGGTACTTTTGCTGCCATGTTTTGTTTTTCAAGCTTCCTCTGTGCCCTCAAAGCCCGTCGTCTTTCATTATACGCCTTTCTTTCTACCTCTTTATCATTCTCAGCTAGCTCTCGAAGTCGAGCTAACTCTCGAAGTTGAGGTTTTCTCATCTAAAACAGGTAATCTTCATAAACAAAGACAAAGACCCGGAAAATTTGTTAAGCCATGACGAATCACCAACTTTCGACAAGACAAAGACCAAGAAAATTTTCTAGTTCCAGATAAATAATAAATAGGTTAATAAAAGAGCGTCCGTTTCAGGAAAAACTAAAACATAACCTCTTGGCTAGGCAAAATTGAAAAAAGGATAATTATGCAATAAATAAAACTCAATATGGTAAACAAGAACAGATGAGTTAATGATCACACCTTTGTTTTCAGCAAGACGTAAGCATTGCCATTCCCCACATTGGTAGTAGCAGGTGTTTTCCTTTTGTTACCCTCTGCAGGTGCTTTCCTTTTGGAACCAGATGGTGCAGTAACAGGTGCTTTACCTCTGGATGTGGATGGAGCAGCAACAGGTTTACTGGATGGAGTTGTAGGTGCTGCAGAAGTGATGGTAAGATGACTAAATTCAAGTTTTTCCACAAGTACTCCAAAAATGCTGAAGCCCGAAACGTTTCTTTTAGCTCTTCTGTACATACTACAATCACCTTGTCAATGTACCTTGTCAATGTTTGTTCCACCATTTTCCTGTTGCATAGATTATTTCCAAAATATCATTTCTTAAGTTAGTTTCACTGGACAGTCACATTTCCCTTAATTAAGCATTTGACAGTTCCACGCAACCTCTATATCTTAACAGTATTTAGGAACCCTAAAGAACAATAAAATTAAGAGTAGTGGTAGTAATTGATTACCTTCTTCTCTAGGGAACAAGGCAACAAGGATGAATTATTCTTTGCCACGGCGGTTGGGGATATGGAGCTGAAGTGGCATCTCAGTATCTACAATACTACTTCAGTTAGGACGTGGAAGTAGTTCTTACCAATGTTTTCGAAGATCGTGAGTGTGTTCCAAATGAATTATTCGTTGATTTCTTCTTCAATTTCGAAGTTCGGTGAACAATTTAGTTCAACACAACTGAAATTGAAAGAGAAATCAACTGAAGGAGGAACCAACACTTGAGGAATGAACACTAACATTGAAGTTTTTGGAACCAACAGAAAAAGTGGGTGGTGCAGTAGCAGGTGCTTTCCTTTTTGGAACCAGATGGTGGTGCAGTAACAGGTGCTTTCCTTTTTGGAACCAGATGCTGGTGCAGTAACAGGTGCTTTACCTCTGGATGTGGATGGTAGCAAGACAACGTAAAATAAGATCAGGCATTTCATAAAATTATGCTTCAAATATTATAAGTAGGTGAGCTATATTAGTTTGGTTCACTAAGACAGATCAGATGACATTTAATAGTTAATAGTGGATGATGGCGTTGCCATTAACCCGTTGTAAATGACATTGGTGGTAGTCACAGGACATACGTGAAAAAGATTAAAGAAAAAGCATTTTGTAGTGACTAAACAGGAAGGAAGTCCAATAATGATTCTACGGAATAAGTACATACATCAGTATCACAATAACTTCTTTTCGAACACTACCAGACACATTTCATGCATAATGAATTAATGATGCAGGTAAGCATGAGGGGCCAAACATTCCATTTCCATTAACTTTCACTGCAGTTCTAGATGAACCCAAAAAAAAAAATGTACAGAACTGGACCATGAGGCATTTAACGATATAATGACATCGTAGACATGCCGGCACCAAAACCATGTCTCGATTCCTATCAAGGTCCACAAAGTATTCGATGATCCAAATTATTAAAAGGGGGGACAACCTACCAAACAATGAACCCTCAAATAAAAATAAAAACAACTCGAACTCATTAAAAAAAAAAAGCTATGCAAGAACCCACAAATGCCTACCTATAACTGTCTTCAAAAGAACCAAAAACATTCTCTAAGCATATGTGCCTAGCATGCCAGGCAGTCCAATAAGAAATCTGCACCTTGTGCTTTCTCTTCATAACCCAAAATCCTTGGTACCACCCATTTTGCATTAGCCATAGGATTATATAAGCCTATCCGTAGTACTCATCCTGAGAGATTTAAAGGCAGAAAACATATTCAAACAAGTACTATGCAGGCAAAACACAAACACTAACCTAAGCATGCTAGTATACATTTCTATAGCATTTCAGTTAAGCATAAGCAATTCAGTTAAGCATAAGCAGTTCAGTTAAGTATACATTTCTATAGCATTTCAGTTAAGCATACATTCCACAAGCATATATTTCTATTTCTACATCAATTAAGCATATATTAAGCAACAAAAAAAGTAGGAACACCGAACAGAGACAAAAATTATCCCAACAACAGACCAGACCAATTGCATAACAAAAATCAAAGCCTAACTGCATTGTAGAAAATCAGTATAGGGAGAAAGAAAGAAGACAGCTTAAGGCAAATCTGTCACCAGGTTTCCTACTCTGCAAACAGTTCAGATGGTAAGTTTGGATACTACAAACTACATAATGGCTTAAAGTGTAAGTTTGATGCCTAAAGGACCACTTTGATAGAATATGGGTCTTTATCTCACAACAAAGACATAAAATCAAGCATATTCAAACCACTTTATTCAAATAGTTCAATTTCCCTTCCTCAGCAACTTTAAAACCCTCAAAACCGATTTTTTTTTTTTTTGATTAATTCATGAAAGAACTAACTCCGATTTCAATTAGGGAAACAACAAATTTAGATTTCAATCAATTAGGACAACAACTAATTTCAATTAGGGCACGGAAAAAGTTCTTACCAATGATTTTTGAAAATCCTGAGTGTGTTCCGAGTGAAATTGAGTTGATTTCTTCTTCAATTTCGAAGTTCGGTGAACAATTTAGTTCAACACAACTGAAATTGAAAGAGTAACCAACTGCAATTGAACATATGGAGAAGACCTAAACCCTAATTTTTTGAACTGCG
>JAJJMA010343570.1:0-14240 GCA_023529015.1 Papaver nudicaule
ATACCCACATCGAGTCATCACATTTTGTACTCACACATGGTGTGGTAGCACCAAACTTGTATTACAAGTTCGTGAACAATACATTCACCACGGTGCCGTAAAGACAACTATAACAATCACTTTGAGGTTTATAGTCATAACCATTTTATTCAAGAGGTCACTTAACAACTTGAATATGGATTCATCTCAATGGAACAAGGCTCAACAAGAGTGAGATAATGATTATTGTCTTTATTAAAAACAAAGGCATGAATTGCTCAAACACAAATTCTCGCCGGATATCCAAGCAAATACTAGGATCCCACCAAATCACTTAATGAAAACACAATAGCACCAAACAAGTGATGGACATAAAAGATCCTATAGAGTGATTGAAAATACAAGGAAATAATTACACTAAAGATAGAAACCTTGTCAAGAACGAAATCCTCAGCTTGACAATCTCAAGGTGAGGATGCGGTATCCATCACAAGCTAAGTTGTGACATGGTGAGCCGAATTTCACTCACCAGTAGTATTTCGACTATGGACCTTGACGTTTTCTCTCTTTGAGGTTTCCTCCTTTGTTAGAAACCGAGAAATTTTCATAAAATTGATTATCATCAAAAGAAGAGACGATGTGATTCTTACACGAGACTCCACGATTTCCCTTGTTGAAGTTATCAGTAAGTTTCTTGACGACATCTTCATAACCTGACACAACATCATTCATCTCTACAAGATTGACAGTCTCTTCAGAGTGTGTCTTGAGAGAGTGAGTCTGAATATTTTTTACAGCAGAAGGATTATTTTTCTTTTAATGTATTTGACCGTTCAAAGGAGCTGTAATATCCTGTACGGGTTTTACATAAGTTTCTGACATACACATCGATTTTATATCAGAAATATCCTTATGGACTTGAACAATCGAATCTCGCAACCAGCTGTATTTCTTATCATGAGACTTGAATAAACAGTCTTTCATGACATGCCCATTCAACTTGCAATGATATCAATGTCTCTTAGTCTTCATGTGCGAAGTAGAAGATCCCAAGAGATTTCTGACTTTGAAACGAGACGATACAGTTTTTCCTCAGAAGAAAAATGTAACTATCTGGATATGTCAACAGGCTTAGAACTGATTTTTTTTAAGATGAAACAAAATTAGGTTCTTTTACAGGTGGAACATTAATTCGTCTGAGAGTCAAGATTTCTTCTTTAAGACACCTAATCTTCTCATGAGCAGATGTAAGAGCAGAGTTCAAGAACTCAATACTGTGATCTTTAGAGATTTTTATCGGATCAACATTCTCTTTTGTTGGTTTAGGAAAGCAGGGCTTTTCGTTAACCAATGATTTAATATTGATTAAGGAGTTAATCAAATCATCCATCTCTGTACCTTTCTTTATAAGAAAATTTATTTTGCCTTTAAGACGTTGAATCTATGATGACTGAAAGTGCAGTTGTCTAATAATGTCAACACTTTCTTTGCTAGCCTTTCTTTCAACTTCAGAGTCAGACTCATCTGTCAAATAGAAAGAGTAACCGTTGTTCTAGCGAGATTTAACACTCGTTTATTTATGGGATGGATATATAATCTGTATGTTCTTGTACAAGAACTTAACTCATTAGAGTCCATATACATGGTGTTCTCAAAAACACTAGGTGTATCAGTTGAATAATTTAATTTATTCATCGGTTCTGATCGGCCTTAAACATAGATTGTTAGGTCTATTCGGTGTTTGTCGGGCTATGATACCAATTGAAAATGAGGGGATACCAAGGTACACCACCAACTTTCGATCGCGAACCAAACAGACAAATTCCCTTGTCCAATTAAACAAGGTCAAGCTAGAACAATCTAGTTTGCAAACCTCAAATTCCGCACAAGTGATAAACTTGACTTGCTCACGTCCGTGAACTGGAATCTCAACAAGATATCTCTTGTCTAGGTCTTTGGATAAATAGATTGAGAACACACAAAAAATTCAATCTAGGTTGATATCAACACCACTTGCAATACTTTAATTATAATGTAAAAATAATATAATGTGGAAATAAAGTAAAACAAGACACCAAATCTTTTGTTAACGAGGAAACCACAGTCTAGCAGAAAAACCCCGAGACCTAGTCCAGTTTTGAGCACCACACTGTATTAAGCCGCAACAAACACTAGCCCACTATCAAACTTCGGACTGGGATCTAGTTGAGACCGAACCTGCCCTCTAAGAGATTCAGCTGCAGTCGCGCTCCTTTACGTCTCTTGGACCTCGCAAGATCCTACGCACTTGATTCCCCTAGTGATTGCAAAAAATGCCACAACCACCAGAAGTTGCTTTAGCCGTTGTGAAGACTTCAAACACCAAACCCGTCCTCCAACATGAAAGATGAAACTCAGATTCGTGAACAAAACCTCTCGAGCTATGAGTATAAAACCCTAGCTCGATTATTTGAATTAAGAGAACTTATTCCAAACCTATTGCCACAAGGTCAATCGTGAAAACTCGAGTGATTCCCCTACAAGATTTCTTTAGGATTTACAAGCACACATCACCTAAGCGAAATCTTCTATCCTGATTGGTTCTCTTTACGTATCGCAACTTCCGTTGTATAAGACAACCAATCAACAAGAACACAGCTATCACAAAGATAGGTTTGAACCTGTGCTTCTCGGATCCCCAAGGAGAAGTCTTTTTTAGTCGAATCTGATAAAACGTTTTGGAGGCGACAATGCAAACTAATGCTACACGTTCGTGTAAGGGATGCTTTTTGCAGCATTGCATTGCCTCTCAATTTATTATGATCAATGAGACATAGTTCCTTAGAATATAAGTAACTTGAGATTTAAGTATTCTCATTAATATGAAAGGAACTCTCTAAGAATGTTAATTAATAGCTTTACTTCTTCAAATAATTCTTTCCACTAATGAGCTATTTCCAATTAATTCATGGCATGCTAAAAATAGTTTGCAAGAAATTACCAAGGATAATTTACTTACAATTATATCGTAGAATTAACCAAACATAGGTGACTTGCCACAATTAACGAAATTACCTTTCTTAAGGATTTACCTTAATAAAGTCTAACGATGAGTGTAATAGTTTACTAGTTTAAGATCACAACTTACCATAATTAAGTTTGATCAACAAGGGAAAGAGAACCTTGATCTCATTCACCCAAAATGTGTCACAAGTGCCACCAATATGTGTGCAAAATATTGTCTCAAAATCAAAGAAGAATTGTGCTTAAAATAGCCTTATTATAACCAAAGCACATTAGTCCACGAACTGGTCAACCGGCTTTGACCTGGTCACGCCCTTAGGTTGGCGAACCTAAAAGTATAGGTAGGCGAACTTAGTTGCCTAGGAAGACCAAATCTGCCTATAGGTTGGCGAACCTAAAAAGAAAGGTTGGTGAACCTAGTTGCCTAGAAAGTGAATTTTCGGATTTAGCACTTAGATAGGTTGGCGAACTTAGTTTCAAAGGTTGGTGAACCCAAAGCTTAAAAATCTCAAAGGTTGGCGAACCTAAAAACAAAGGTTGGCGAACCCAAATGCCTAATTGCCTATACAGGTTGGCGAACCTAAAAAGAAAGGTTGACGAACCCATACTCATGAGTCTAGAAGAGTTAATCTTCAGTTTCCAAACTAAGTAAAACTTAGATTGTACTAACCCAATGATGCAATTATAAAATCCAAAATCCTCAAGCTTAATCAAGTAGAAGTTGATCATCACTCTCAAAAACATCGAGATGAATCAAATCTTGGAAAGGATTTTCTTCTTCAATTTCACTGTAGTCATACTAAAATCTCGACTATGCTTCGGATGATAGAAAAGGTAATAGACATTTCACCGAATCAAAGTGGTACTAACCTTTAGAGAAGTCCTCGTAGATTCCATGTTTCCGCTCCATCTTCAATCTTCAGGTTCTTCGATCCGAGTCTCAACATCCTAATCTAGCCCTAGACCGAAACTGACTTTAGTAGACTTAAATCAAGTATTGAGTTTTGCTCATCTAACTTCGACAACTAACTTGACATACCAACGTCGGTGGGTTCTACCGGACATGTGCCATAACAACAATAACAACTCCTTTTTATGATTATAAACTATCTAATATATTAAACTTAGTCTTTATATATATGTCAATTCTAATTATAAGCTTAGTTTTTATATAACTTTCAATTTTAATTTTCTATATGTAGTGGAGGGATGCCACAACTCTAATATAATCTAATTAAATTTGTCTTAAAGTTAATTGGGTTTTCTATAATTCTATCAATATAACTAATCAACCTAACATCAAGAAAATCATGAATTTCAACATAAATTGCATTTGTAAACCCTAAATCCGAATTTACATACCTTAGTTGATTTCGTGGATGGAAATCGAAATTGAAACTTGTAATAGAAAAACCTTTGAGTGTAGAAGAAACCCTTCAAAAATTGTGCAATAAATCATCCTCAATCATCGTCAAAATCAAAAGGGGGTAAATTTGTTTGAGTGGGTTTTGTGTGACCGAAATAGAAGAGAAGAGAAGAAGAGAGGGAACCCGAGCGGTTTCCTGTGTATTTGTAAACCCTGGGAGGCTACTCAGTAGCCGCCCAGGTCAAAGTCAAAAATTGACCAGGGTCACCATAGTAGTTGCGGATTTCAGGTCGCTTTTCTTGTCTACATTGTGGGGGGAAATTGCCACATTATGGCAACCATAGTGTTTTCTCTAACAATATTTATCTCTCAAATAAAAACTCTAACTAATAAAACCTCCCACGTTCGATGGTCATTAAACCCGCGCTTCTTATTGGTCGAAATAAACCTTTTGAGAAGCATTGATTCTATATTGGGCGATTCCATCAACAACTTTGAAGGGAATTTAACTGAGAGAAGATTTTTAAATGAGCAGGGATTGTTGAGAGATAAATTTTTCTTTGTTTTGCTAGGGTAGAAGGGATCCCGATGATTTTAAGGATGCCTTTGTTACATCTCTTTGTATATTAACCTTTTTTATATATATATTATATATATGATATAGTTTTGATGATTAAAAAAATGACCTTTTAAGAAGTAAGAGCTTCTGAGAGGACACTTGCAATACTTAATTGGTGTCAATATTATTACACTTCGTCTACACCAAGTAATAAAACAAACCGGGTCAGCGTAACCCCGTATAAGGCGATCTTTTGGGATTCCCAAAAATCCAACTTTAAAAAGAATTCCAAACACACGAATATACTTACAATACGTTCCCTTTATAAAACAAACAACGTCATGCCTTATTTTAAGCGGCGGGTGAAGGTGGTTGGTGGTGGTTGTGGTTGCCGATGGCGGTGGCGGCTATGGTGGTAGTTGTGGTGGTGGTTGTGGTTGGCGGTGGTAGTGGTGATGGTGGGTGGTTGCAGTAATGCTGGTGATGCTTGTCGATTGTGATGTAATGGTGGTGTCGATGGTAGTAGTGGTGGTGGTGGGTGGTGGCACCTATAAATTTTTTAGGAGAAGCTAACCACGTGCGGTGTGTAGCACGGGCACAAAACTAGTCTTTAGGCTTACTCTTATGGTGTCAAGTTTGGCTACTACTTCCACCAAAAGCGTGGTGTATTCTAGTAGTACTACTTCTCTCTCCTAGCAGATGCTAGTAGCTCAAGTAGTAGCAAGATTGGTACGCTGAACCGTTCAGCACTGAAAAAGTGAGGAAACACTGAATGGTTCAGCGCTCAGCGCTGAATGGTTCAGCGTTTTTCTTCAGCGCTGAACGGTTTAGCGTTAAATAACTTTTCCGAGTTTGACCTTTTTTTTCATACACCCAGTTGACACCTTCATCAATATATTGTGTTTCTAACTCTGTTTTCTCACACTCACGTTACACCACCAATCTACAAACACCGGTTATGCAAAAATGAACAAATTTCATACCAAAAAAATCAGAAAACAAATACAAGTTGCACCATATGTGAAAAAATAAATTTTTTTAAAAAAAATTATAAAAAAAACTAGTAGTGGTCATCATCTAAAAGATAAATTTTCATTAATAACTTAAAGGATTACATTGAAACTAAAATCCGCTCATTCGAGTAATGTGTTCGTTTACACTTTTTAGGAGGAAAATTACGAATGAGTATTCCTTAAAGGAATAATTACATTGAAATTTAACATACTTCGAAGGTTTTAAGAAAATCCTTTAGCTCATGGTAATGTGTTTCGTACTCGAATTCCTTTCCTTTACCTTGTTTCCATACCTTCAAAGTCCTGGCATAAACTTCATCCTCCGTAACATCTTTCCCAAGTCTAGCTCGGGCCAATCTCCCCAAGTGCATAAAATCATGAACGTTTTGGCGTATGATCCACCATCGGTCTGACAGGCCTCTTACATCTCGCACATATTGGTTTTGAAACTTGAAGTCTTCTTCGATATAAAGCCACAGGGAGTTCCACTTGACCGTACCACGACTTTTTTGTAATTCATAATAGTAGATCACGTCTTTACAAAGACGTAGATCTTCTTCCAACGTAAATGGAGCGAAACTAGGTTTCTTTCGTGTTGATGGAGGAGGAGATAATGGTTTTTGAGATGGAGAACACGTATAGTAGTTGTTTTTACCTGCAAAAAACAATGTATCGTCTCTGGGTACTTTCGTAGTGCTCGGAGATCAAAGTCGAACAAGACGAGCCTAAACCAAGAAAATGGCCGTTCACGTCTTGCTTCGGTCACAGAGAGGATAGAGGTTGGTCTAGGGAGGGAAACAACGAAGAAACTTGAGATCAGGTTGAGGATGTGTTTTGGGTGTAAGAGTTCAAGATCTCCGTCGTGAAGTCGACTAGAAATCTCCAAGGCTAGAAACGTGTTTTGATTCTCAGGTGTGTTTTCTCTGAGGCTCTAATATTTTTGCTGTTTCTGTTTCTGTGTTCTAGCCCTTCTGCCTTGGAAGATAGAGGAAGCCTCTATTTATAGTTTTGCACTCACCATGATCTCTCGACAGAGAAGGTGGAAGTCGTGGAAGAGTAGGGGAGTGGAGGACATGAGTTGGTTTCCGCAACTGCCTGAGTCGTGTAGATCATGCCCACTCGCGCCATCTTCTCGTAACTGTCCACTATCTCCATCAGTTTCTTTCAACTGCCGTAGACCGCCAGACCAATACCCCTAAAGTTATCCCCCCGTGTGATGTTTTGATGTCTCGAGTGAGTGATACGCGGATATTGCGTAGTTGAGTTGAGTAGAGTAGAGTCGTATGACTAATTGTCGCGACCAACATGAGCGTGGTGCCTTCGGGACACGAGTGTAGGAGTGGCCTTGGCTGTTGGCCAAGGCCATAAGTGTTTAGCGCCATAGCATAGGAGGCTACGGCCTTGGTCTTTGGCCAAGGCCAATTTTGAACGCGCTTTGGCGCTAGTTCTGTTATGGTGGCGCCACGGCCAAGGCCAACCTGTTGTGGCGCCATGGACTATGGCGCCACGGCCTTGGTCTTTGGCCAAGGCCAATTTTGAACGCGCTTTGGCATTAGTTATGTTATGGTGGCGCCATGGATTATGGCGCCACGGCCTTGGGCTCTGGCCAAGGCCAACCTGTTTGCGGCTATATTCCTCGTCACGGCCTTGGTCTTTGGCAAGGCTAAGTAGGTTTGTGGCGCCTTGCACCATGGCCTTGGCCTCTTGGCCAAGGCTGATTTCTTGTGAATCCATGGTGGCTCATGGTTTGTGGTGCCATGCTATGTGGCGTTATGGCTTTGGCATCTGGCCAGGCTCGACTTTGGGGCAACCTGTGCCTCAGTCGTGGTGTGAGTGCTTATGCTACAACACACTTGAAGTTATGGCGTGTTTATCCATGGTATGCTAGACCATCCTGAACTGGGATTAGGTCTGCTTAAGCCTGCTTAGGCTGTTGTATACCTCTCAGAGACCTCCGGACCGGCCTGGAGCTTCAATATTCCTGAGGTTTGCATCAAGACTCGTATGTTGAGTCGTATTAAGAGGAAATCCATGAGGATACGTCTTTGTTAACTCTTCACCGTATACCATTAAGCGACCTGGTTCTAATATCGAGATGGGCGTCGACATGAAGCAGATCAATGGGTTTAATATGTTGGTGTGGTTATTAGTATTGCACTATGATATTACCCTCCCCACCTGAGTTATAAGAGAGAGCTCATAGAGAGTTTGTCCAGCTCATGGAATTGGTTGCACTCTGAGCTATGAGATGAGCCTGAATAGGCGATTGCCTTTAATAAGGCGTGGTTTCGAGAGTGTTTTTGACAATTTTGTCCCTCTCTCATTTTTCACCATCTACAGAAAGTCCCCTGGTTAGTGTGGAACAGAAATGTTTCATACTAAGCATTCGGATGGTGATGGCAACCTCAATCATTCCGAAGTTTCGTATTCAACACTAACACAGGGTCTCATGGAATAGACTAAAAGTAAATTCATATGTAAGTACACACACGTTGCTAAACAGGGATTTCTGGTTAACGGGGTGACAATGATCCCGAGGCTCGGGGCATTCTAGGTGTAGCCTCTACAGGCCTCGCAGGCCTATCCTCTGGTCGATACTCGGCTCAATCTTGACTAAGGAGCTCTTAGGGTTTCTAACCCCATATGGATGCGAGATCACTCTTTCGTGTTGTCGCTGGTGTTATTCATTCATTTTGTTTTAGTTATTCGTGGCTCCATGGGTTTCATGGGCCATGACCTTTGTGGCGCCAGAAGCTCTTGCGACACCGTGACTTTTCTAGAGAAGGGGACACTATGCTTAGTGAGGTCCCCAGCGTCATGTATGTGAATACATACATAGGCTAGGTCTTAGCCAGGAAAGTAAAAAGGAAGGGAGAGGTTTTACCCGTTTTAGCAGAGAACTTTTCCTCCTTCTTGTCGTGATCAAGTCCTTGCTTCTCCTTGTCATCTCCACCAGGAGAATGGTTATGCAATTAGTTAGTTTCCTGAGCAGCGCCTTCGGTGCAAGCTTGGGTGGTGTATTTTCCAGCAACACACATCCATTGGTGTTCAGGGTTGAATCTGTAGCGTTGAGTGAGGTGGAGCGCCGATGCTTTACGAGACAATGACCAATCCAGTGGTAATCGGCAGCAGTAGTTGATAGAGAGATACGGGGGAGTCGATCGTATTCTTTTTTCTTGGTGTGGATCTGAGCGTCTTTTGTCTCGGTGTAGAGGATGTGTCGTCTCATCTCGGTATCCCCTTTATAGAGACTCCCCCGAAAGCACAATGATCGCGCTAAGTCCCCAGTCGTTGGGGAGGGTGTTGGTGTCGAAATAGGCGAACTACTTGATGAAGATGTTTACCTCGCCGTCTTTACTAAGTAGTGAAGTTCTAGGAGGACATTGGTTCTATGAGTTATTTCTCCATGAGATGTGGCGCCATGGACTTGGTGGCGCCGTGGAGGTTGGCGCTGTGAGCTTTGCACCATAGTCCATTCGTCGTAAACTCCGGCAGTCCGCGTCTTGCGTGTCTCCTGATGTTTGCGCCATATATATTGACTCACTGGTTGTATCACCACGCAATTTTTACACTTGGTAGTAGACATCCAGGGAAGTATTGTGTCCAAAAATCTCTTCGAGGCTCCTCGTAGATTTTCCGCAGTACTCGGCGTGGTCTTGCACATGATTCCTGATTGCGCGTCTCGCGTGTGCTGTAGTGTTTGTGTCGTATCTCCCAATCCCCTTGGTGGATTGGTACGAAATTTTAGTATGTGTTGGGATACATACATAGAAAGATTTTGTCCTAAAATCTTTCCAAAATCCCTTGTGGATTTCTCAAACCGGTGGTTTCTTCGCGACGGAAGTTGCTGGCGCAGGAAATTCTGACAACTCTTCTTTTCTCCAATGTTCACGCCATATTTCTCAAATCACATGGAGTTATTGTATGAAATTTTACTACAAAGTTGTAGACATTAAAACGGAGTTTGTGTATAAATTTTACCCAAGGACTCCTCACGAGCTCTCCGCAGCAACTGTTTTGGTTTCGTGTGTAAGTTCTGTCCACTTGCTTCGGTGCGCTGTAATGTTGGCGCCATATCTCTTGATCCACGGATTGGATTTCTACAAAAATTTTACACATAACATAATACACCTGAAGGAAGACGTTGTCTAAAATTTACCTTCAGATCTCTTACTGATCTTCCGCGTTGCTAGTTTTCGTGAAGGTTGTCTACAGTGAATTTGGTATGTAGTCGTGAGCACGTCTTTGTTCGTCTCCAGAGTAGGTTTGCTCCATGGAGACCCAAAATAAAATAATTTCCCCACAATATGGTTTACCGTACTGGGTTGGTAGCTCTAACACTGAGGTTGTAGGCAATGGTGTTGATTAGAGTTCTTCTCTTGAGTCTCCCTTCCTTCGAGAGATTTGTAGTGGGTAGTCCCATGCTGTATGGACATCTCTGGTCGAGTAGACTCTTCCCATGATGATGAAGCGCTTCGGGAGAGACAAGGGAGCATCTGTTGTACTTCACGTTTCCCTTTGGGTCGTGGCAGCCGGTATTGCTATCGGTACTTGGTGGAGTGAAGAGCGGCGGTGGCGAGGAGTCCCCAGTTATGTTTTCTGGTATCTTATCAGCGCCTCTTGTTGAGTTCGCCTTCCCTCGTGCAGACACATGTGTATTGGCCTTTCGAAGACGAGGAGGCAGAGCGTTCTCTTTAGTTGTTGAGACTCATCGGGTCGGGGTAATCCGGCTGCTCCATCCTTATTCAGACGTCTAATAGTTCCAGTACTTCGTCGAAGACGATGAGTCTGGGAATCCTGTATAGGCTTCAGTCCTCGTACTCCTCGCGGTTGTTGTTGTAGATCTGCATCTTGTGGTTGGGTCACATTCTTGCTTGGGACCCTTTGAGTTGTATTGTGTCGGTACCCTGTCGTATGGTTGTCGACGGGTCTCTTGTTATCACGAGCTTCTTCAATCCTTACAGCTTGGATCCTTTCCTATCAAGACAGGGACGGCTGTGGTTGATCGTCTTGCGGCTTCGGAAGTTTGAAGTCTGAACTTCCTCCTCCTCTTGGTTCTCCAGGGGGTTTCTCTCGGTCGCGTAGCAGAGTTGGACTGTTGGACATGCTTGTGTTCAGGTTTGTCTTGAGAGTCCAAACCCTGGAGTTCCTGGATGGTTGCAGTGGTGACTCTAGAAGTCCCATGTCTCGTCGTCATTCTATTAGTGATGATGGAGCTGTCCGTCCCTTCAGTGTTTGTTGGTAAGTCTTTTGTTGCCATGGGTATTACAAGTTTGATTTACCCCTTTCCAATAGTTGCAGCGCCGTGACTTGTGGCGCCATCACTCGTGGTGTCCTAGATTGGGGCGTCGTGATTCGTGGCGCCGTGACTTGTGTTGTGATCCGCTTCGACCCATACTGTCATCTGAAGTTTTCAAAGCGAGCTTGAAGTCGTATGCTCTAGGTGTGTCACCTCTGTAGCTGGACTCTTCCTCTTATTCCCTTCGGTGATGGTACTCACGGAAGGCAAGTTGTTGTAGTACTGCTTGTTGATGAGGTTGATGTCGCCTTCGGCATTACAAGCCTCTTCGCTTCTTAGGGGTTTGGCCCTCTCCGGTAGCGCTGGTGCAGGCGAGGCAAGTCTTTTGCAGTTTCATGAAGGGCTCGGTAGACAAGGATCATTTCGCAGAGCTCCAATGCCGGGTAAGGTCGTCGTACTAAGTGCAGGCTCTGCCAGTGGGGGCTCCGGGAATTTTCTGAGCTTCAGTACTCGGTGGTGTCGATGCTCCCCTCTTGGGGAAAGGGGCCCTCTACACCCTGTGTGGGCACGTTTGTCAGTGCTGGTGAACTGGCGTCGTCTCCCCCCTGGGTTCTGGAGTGGTCTCTTCAAATCGTCTTTTGCGGCATATCCGAGTTGTGGCTCTCTCCATGTTGAGGTTCTCCTTGAGTAGAGATCATCTCGTCATCCTAGACGGGGATCGCTGCGGTGTTCGTATTAGTAGCAGATCTGGGAGTTCTTTTGGCTTGTGAACTTGTTGACGGTTTCGTGGTTAGAGTTTCAAGATGAGCCAAGACTTCAACTTGGGTCTTGATCCGTCTTTCCGGAAGATCGTCTCGACACTTGGCTAGTTCCTCCGAGGTTGGCGTCCTTGGCGCTTCCTCTTCCTTTAGGGTGGTAGCATATGTAACTGCGTTCTCCCCGCCTTTTGTTTGAGGTTGAACAATTCTGCATATTCTTTGAAGTCTGGGATGGTCTCTAAGACTTCGGGTGGTATGTCGTAGGGGATGAGTTCACCTTCTCCTCGGAGCTTGTCACGTACAATTCCAGACTCCGGAAGGGCTTTGATGGAGATTCTTATAGCTGAGCTGATGTCTACTGCCGGTTTTCCAGGGTTTTTCTCTCGAGTAGCTTTCCTCGTGGTGAGTCCCCAGTGACTCGATGAATGTGGGCTATCAAATAAGAGAGGGGTGGACGAAGTACCTTCTTGATTGAGGGGGTCCTCATCGACTCCCCTAGGTTCTGCAGGCGCGACTACTGCCTTGCTGCTCTTTTGTACAAAACGCTCCATGAACTCCAGAGGGAACGTCTCCCGGTTGTTGTAGATCCATGGGCGTCCCAGCATCATATCGCTCTCGAGGACCCCTTAACAATGTGAAACTCCGCTATGGTTGGGATCGTGGCGATTTCGACGGGAAGGTCGATCCACCCGTAAGTGCGCACTTCGACCCCGTCAGGACCTTTGATGATGGCAGGGGCGTGGATGACTCTTCTGCGAGGGATGTTAGCGGCTCTGAGGTTCTTGGCTGAGATGATGTTCACTGGGGATCCCGGGTCGATGAGTGTCTTCGAGAATTCAGTATGAGACAGGCGGGCGGTTGTGAGAAGTCCCCAGCCTTGTCCTTCTGTTGGCTGCTCCTGTTTGGACATTTTCTGCTCATTGTCTTCCTTGAAGGGTAGGCGTTTTCCCGACACTACCATGTCGAGTGCTGTGAACATGTCTTTCCGCTGTGGTTTCGAGAGACAGAGAGTCTCGCATAGTTGGCACATTATCTCCTCCACTCTCTTGTTCACCGGCTCCTCAGGGAAGGTGAATGCTCGAACAGATAGAGGATCTTGATATACTCCTTCGTTTCCTAGGTGTAATTCCCCAGACTCCTCTTTGGCTTGGAAGAGCTGCTTAAGGGTAAAGCAGTCTCTGGTAGAGTGAGTAGTAACTCGGTGATAGCGACAATACCTTAGGCTTGCTACCTCTTCGGTTGTAGGAGGGGGTTGAGTCGAAGGGAGTTCGATTACCCCGTCCTGGATCCGAGTGTTTAGCAACTCTAGTACCTCCTCCATGGGAAACGGGTAGTCTGGTATCTCTGACCTGGCTTTCTGCCTCCGCATCTCCGGTTGATGTGGTCCTCCTTGGTTCATGTTCTTGTTTGGGGGCCCCGGAGCTGAATTAGTGCATTTTGGATGCGTACCTTCCGTGGCAGGGCCTTTCCTCCGTACTTCGTGCGGGTACGTTGGTCGGTGTGGATAGGTAGCGCCACCTCTCTTTCTCGATTTCGTAGTAGCTTTTCCAAGTCGTGTGCCGTGACGTAGCGGGATGGTTGTCCTTCTCTTTGGCGAGACTCTTCTGGAGCAGGAGGTGCTCCATCACCTTGGATGTGGATGACGGACGAGTAGGCACTGTAGCGGCTGCCTCAGGGGTTCCCTTGACTGGTGGATTCAACAACTTCGAGGTTAGAGTTTTGAGAGAATCCAGGATCCCTAGTTGCGTGTCGAACGTCTTGTCTTGGTTTCCTGTGAGGACATCTTGACGTTTGGTCGACTCATCCATAGTTAACGTTCCCGACACTATTTTTTCTTTCTCGGTGGTAGCGCCAACCATAGTCTTGGAGGAAGGGTTCTTCTCAGAGGTTTGGGTTGGAGCGTTAAGAGTTATTGGGGTGATGGGTATAACCGAGATGATAGGTATTGAAGAGGAAGTATCTTGGGTAACAGGTACATTGGGTGTATTGCTGAATGCAGGTGGGCTGGTAGGTGCTGCGTTGGAGTCTACAACACCGTCAGTTGAAGAGTTGGGGTTTTTGGCGTCTGATCCCGACCTAAGTTCAACCATCTTTGAGCGAGTTTCCCTGGAACCGAGAGAATGATCTCCCACTGTGGTCGCCAACTGTTTTTACCTGCAAAAAACAATGTACCGTCTCTGGGTACTTTCGTAGTGCTCGGAGATCAAAGTCGAACAAGACGAGCCTAAACCAACAAAATGGCCGTTCACGTCTTGCTTCGGTCACAGAGAGGATAAAGGTTGGTCTAGGGAGGGAAACAACGAAGAAACTTGAGATCAGGTTG
>JAJJMA010343575.1:0-52498 GCA_023529015.1 Papaver nudicaule
AGGAAACCCGAGAGGGTGCGTCTCCGTCTTGACCAAGATTAGGCGAGGGCCTGAGGTCTTTAAACATTGAGGAGGAAACCCGAGAGGGTGCGTCTCCGTCTTTGACCGAGATTAGGCGAGGGCCTGAGGTATTTAAACATTGAGAAGGAAACCCGAGAGGGTGCGTCTCCGTCTTGACCGAGATTAGGCGAGGGCCTGAGGTCTTTAAACATTGAGGAGGAAACCCGAGAGGGTGCATCTCTATTAATTCTCCACCATAGCACCAGTGAGTAATTTAGTTCTGATATCGAGGAATTCGAGGCGATGTCGACATGAAGTAAATTAATGGGTTTATGTTTTGGTGGGGTTATCGGTACTACACCATGATATTATCCTCTCCACCGGGAGTTATAAAAGAGAACTCATAGAGAGTACATACAGCTCGTAGAATAGGTTGTATTCTGAGTTACAGAGATGTGCCTGAGTAGGCAATTGCCTCTAGGTAAGGCAAAATAGAGAGTCGTTTTACATTTTTGTCTCTCTTCCATTTTTCACCATCTACAGGGGTGTGCTAGATAAGCTCGTTTCAGAACATCAAGTAGCTTTCCTTAAAGGTCGTAATATACATGAGAACATAGCATTAGCCTCTGAAATGATAAATGAGTTGCAGGAGCCAAGAGTAGATGGCCAAAAAAGATCATATATTACAGATTCTTGGAATGAAATTGGTTACTTATCCGGATAGATATCTGGGAGTGCAGCTCTTACCAGGTGCAATCAAGTATCAGCATGTTAAGCACATAGTGGACAAGATCCATACTCAGCTCAATGCATGGGTTGGAAGGTTGCTTTCTTTTCAAGACAGAGTCATTTTGGTAAAGTCAGTGATCTCTAGTTATCCTGTACATGTTATGGCAGTGTATTTATGGCCAAGGAAATTCATTAGAGCAGTTGAGACGGCTATTGCGAATTTCATATGGTCTGGTGACAGTAAGGTTTCAAGAAGTTTCATTATTGCATATGACAAACTTTGTTGTCCATATGATGAGGGTGGCTTGGGTCTTGTCAGCCTAAGAACAATGAACCAAGCAATGCTCATGAAGTTTTGGTGGCAGATTAGACACTCCAACAAGATATGGGGTAAATTTCTTCGTGCCAAATATTTGAGAAAGGATGGAGAGTTGATTGGTAAGCTGCAAAATTCTTCAATCTTTAAAGGTATAAAACTGGTGTATCCATTAGTGGAAGACAACACTGTGACGATTATTGGTGATGGCTCAAATACATCCCTATTCTTTGATTGCTGGTGCTCGGATGTCTGCATTGCTGTAAACATGGGTATTCCTAGTGCATTGAGGCCTCAATTTATGGCTAAGATGAGTGACATTATTCATGAAGAAAATTGGTCTATACCTGATCAGGTTAAGACAATTATAACTGAAGCTGACATTGATGTAAATTCCCTTCCTAAACCATTAGGTGGAAAGGATTTACGTATTTGGAAGCCTGATGAGAAAGGTGTTTTCTCAGTTCAATCAGCAAGGGAATTGATTCGTAAGATATACCCCGAAATGGTTGAAACTAGTCTTATTTGGAGCAAGAATGTTCACCCTAAACTAGCGGCTCAGAACCGAAAATTCTTACGTGGTTACTGTGTTGCAACGTAAGATAGAGTTGAAGAAAGGTTTGGTTACACAGTGGACAAAGTGTGTAGAATGTGTAGGAATGGAACATACACTCTTCGTCACATTTTGTGGGATTGCGCTGTGGCTAAGAGATTATGGGGTTGGATTTCTCGGATATTCAAGCTTAAACCGGATTATGATCTAAATATTTCCTATGCTAATGCTAAGGCAAGAGCTACAATGATCAAAAAGGTTATGGCTAGTAGCTAACATGGCAGTGAAGAGCGAGTTGTGGTCTATGAGGAATAAACTATGGTATGAAGAGAGGAATACTCCTTTCTATAGGCTGAAGAATAAAGTTTTTCGTGCTGTCAGGGAAAATTCAAGGAGATTTCATGAGCATGTAAGAGTTGGGGAAGATGTACACATACTTGAATTCTTCAAAATCGATAACAGAACCACAAGTAGCATGAAGACTATAGAGATCAAATGGTTGCCTCCAGCTGAAGATGAAGCTTTGATATGTTGTGATGGTGCAGCTGCAAACAATCCTGGTGATGCTGGATTGGGTGTAATAGCTCGTAACTCACACTGTGATGTACTTGGTACATTTTCTATGGGATTGGGAGTTGGTAACAACTACTGGGCAGAGCTCATGGCAGTTGTTGTAGGAATGGAATGGGCAGTGCAGTTTGGCATGAGGAAATTAGGGGTCATGTCAGACTCAATGGCTGCAATTTTGTCTCTTGCTGGAGCTAATATTCCATGGCGCTTGAGAGCGCGTTGGCTTCAGGCAAACAATAAGTATGACAGTGTTATTTATGAACATATCATAAGGGAGGCAAACTTTAGTGCTGATGGGCTGGCTAGGCGAGGAGTGTTAGAGCATGGCTCGGTCAACCACACTAAGTGTTGGTATGTCAAGCTTAGTTGTCAACTTTAGTGATCAAAACTCGACCGCTAAACAACACACAATTAGGTGAAGTCATGTGAGAGAGTTAGCTTTAGGTTGTGGAAGATTTTGGTAGGATTTAGAATCACTGGTTGAAGAGTTGAAGAAAGATTGAAGATCAAACGAAGACATCCGGCTTCATCATTCAACAGGTTAGTGAATCTAAATAACGCGATTCCATTATCTTTTACACTTGTGCTACAAAAGACATAAACATAACTCTCAGCTTGAGCTTTACGTTATGACTTGATCACTTGTAATCAGTGTGTCTTATGATAACTCCGCTTTACCACTTGTGGTATTAGTGTGTAGTTATGACGTTCCAATATTGCTTAGAGCTTTCTTTTCTTCTCCGTCTCTAAGTTAATATAAAGGTTTTTCCTAAAACCTTTACGAGTTAGATATAACAATGTGATGTTATCTCAGTAGTACTAAGGGATTTGATCCATCACAGTATTGTGTCTCTTCTTACCTTGTCTGGCTCTGTCGGATTGATTTCATATATTTATATGAGCCAATGTAAGAGAGATTGTGACTCACACTTATGTTGTGTAGACTCGAAATATTGTTGTTTCTGAGATTCGAATATGATGTTGTGGTTTGGCTCTGAACTCTGAAGTATTCATTTGATTCTGTATATTGTTAATACCAAAATATCGATGGCCACGTGTCACTCACCCGTGACTTGGGGGCACGATATAAAAATGAAGACGAAGTGCCAAATCCATCCCCGACGAGCTTTACCCCCTCACGAGGTATGACGGGAACCGAAGGTTATGATGGACCTACACTAGCTAGGTCTGAGCATGAAGGACGCGTGTTGAAGTTGTTGCTTTCCAAGCCTATACCACGACGTAGGGATAGGGAAACGTGTCGATCACCCAGCGGTTACTCAAGCGGCGATGAGTCACCAAAGGATAAGAACAAGGGCATCAAGAACATCGAAGAAGTTAGACAACAAAGATAGACTCCACAAAAGACGTGTCACCGGGTGGATAATTGAGGCGGTGGAAGAAATCCAGTTGTGAATAGGGAACATCGAAGAAAGAAGGAACCAAAGGTAGCAAAGATGAATTACCTCCAATAACTACTATAAATACCCCACTCCACTGAGAGAAGGGACGGAATAAATGATAGGTGGATACGCGGAAAGAATGTTCACTATCCAATAGCCCACCAGAGAATTGTAATATAGTTAAGGATGAATACTGTATATGGTGAAAAATGAGAGAGGGGCAAGATTGTAAAAACACTCTCTAAATAGGCCGAACCTAAAGGCAATTGCCTATTCAGGCACATCTCCATAGCTCAGAATGCAACCCGTTCTACGAGCTGAATAAACTCTCTATGAGTTCTCTCTTATAACCCCCGGTGGAGAGGATGATATCATAGTGCAGTACTGATAATCTCACCAACACATTAAACCCATTAGTCTGCTTCATGTCGACATCGCCTCGAATCCCTCGGCATCAGAACCAGGTCATTATATGGTACATGGTGAAGAGTTAACAGAGACGCATCCTCACGGATTTCCTCTTTATACGACTCAACATTCGAGTCTTAATGAAAACCTCAGGAATATCGAAGTTTTAGGCCTGTCCAGAACTCCCTGAGAGGCATACAACGACCTAAACAGGCTTAAACAAACCTCATCCCAAACTTAGGATGGTCTAACATACCATGGATAAACACGCCATGACTTCAAGTATGTTGTAGCGTAAACACGCACACCATAACCAAGGCATAGCCAGCACGCACCTGTTTTAGGTATAAAACAAATAAAGGAATCTGAGGGGTAAAGTGTGAAGTGTGATGATGTAATAAAAGATTGTGATGAATTCGAGAGGTCAAGATCGAACAAGACTCGCCTAAACCAAGAAATGGACGTTCGAGTATTGCTTCAGCTACAAGAAGAGGATTTTAGGGTTGGTTTAGGGAGGGAAGCAGAGAAAGATGAGATCAGAGAATTGCTATGATTATTGCTAGATAAGGATGAATATTCAGTTCTCACTAGATAATAAATGCTGAATGAGAAGAGTTAATCAATTATCGATAAGATAGACTTGATTATACTTGCACTGAACTTGTTAAACTTATCTTGGATGAGATTGGGATCGAGATTGATATGATTTCCCCAACTGGTCGAGTGACCTATTTATATCAATATATTCTCAACTGATCTCGTAAGAAGTGGAAGAAGTGGAAGAGTGGGAGTGAGGAAAGAGTGGGGTCAGTTGTTAAGAGTCTTGCGCCTAATATTAGGGAAGACTAACAACCCACTACCTTATCCCACCTTCTCAGCAACGTTCACACGACCTAGTTATCTTTCCCGTTAAGTGATTGAGCCGTTGCAATCACACGTGCCGTAGACCGCCAAACCAAAACCCTAAAAGAATATCCCCCCATGTAACTAAATCTTGATTCTCGTAAGATTTGTTAAATATTTGTTTTTTTGTTAAGTCAAAGCTGACTAAGTGCAAGTCGTATCAATTACTGATAAGCTTAGGACTTTGCGATAAGATAGAGATTTAAGCGATAAGCTTTGAATATCTCTTTAAGATTAGGTTTAAGGATTGAGCCGGGCAATCGCCATTTAAACCTAATGGAATAAATCTAAGGGTTGAGCTAGCAACCGCCATTAGATAAGATAAAATAAATCTAAGGGTTGAGCTAGCAACCGCCATTAGATAAGATAGGTCTAAGGATTGAGCTATGCAATCGCCAATTAGACCGAGAGGATTTCAGCAACTCTCTGTGGCAATAGTCAAGTGAATACGACTTTCAGTTTGCCATAAATAAGGGAAATTAGTTTGTGGCATGTAATGCACCAATTCCCTGGATAACAAAGACATATGAATGCCTAAAATAATATAAGTCATAGCCATGAGCCATGATTAAGAATTATAGCACTGATTTATGGAAGCAAGTCCATAATCAGAAAAAACAGACGAATGATGCTATCACGGCGTAGCCATCATCAAGAATGCATAAGCATTGCCAATATAAGACCTAAAGATAGGCCACAATAATTATAATAAGCCATATTGCATGGTATAATAATCTTATTAAGAAGTTAGGCATAGGTCACGAAGGACAAGCCATAACATTTATGTTATTTTCAGATTTCTGTACAGTTTGCGTGTTGTCCATTAGTAAAATCGCCCAGGACAGCCTATAATAGATAAAAATCTGAATTTTTAGTATGTTATAGGAAATTCACAGAGGAAAATATTTCGTGAAGGAAGCGCCTTCTAATTCCTTACGGATTGGGCTGTAAAAATCACGCCATGAAGAAATACGTGAGCTGAACTGCCAGATTTCCGAATTTGATTAGGAAACTAGAGTATTATGGACTTAATAAAATCCATAATCCTCTAGGATTTGGATCAGTGAGGCCCATAAATAGGGGGAGGCTAGGAAGAGGTAAACCCTAGCTCAAAAGAGGCAAGGCTAGCCGTGAGGGGAAGATGATTATCGTGGACCTCCATAAGAATAAGCGAAGGAAAACAATAAGACCCCCACAAATTAGGCGAGAGCCAACTATAAGGCCCCCATAAATTAGGCTAAGCATGATTATGAGGCCTCCAATATTTGGCCAAGGCATAATCTTGGACCCCCAAGAGTTTGGCCAAGGCACAACCGTGGAGCTCCAAGCAACAAGCTAGGGCATGGCTTGGACGTCCAAGAAAATAGGCAAAGGGAATGCATGGGCGTCCAAAGATCAAGCAAGGGAGGATGCGTGGGCATCCAAAGATGAGGCAAAGCCAATGCCACGGGCCTCCAAGAGTTAGGCGCGGCCAACACCATGGGCATCCAAAGATGAGGCATGGCCAATGCCGTGGGCCTCTAATGTTCTAGGCGTGGCTGGATTTTATGCTTGGCCAAAGATTAGGCGTGGCCAAGACTTGAGCATGGCCAACGCCATGCCTTATCCAAATTTTAGGCTTGGCCAAAGTTTAGGCGTGGCTAAGACTTTGGCGTGGACAGGTTTTTGGTGTGACCAAAGTTTATGCGTGGCCAAGACTTGAGCATGGCCAACGTTTAAGCAAGGCCAATACTTAGGCGTGGCCAAGGTTTGTGCACGACCAATGCCTATGCCTTATCTAAAGTCTAAGCCTATCCAAAGTTTAGGCGTGGCCAAGTTCTTGGCGTGGCCAAGTTCTTGGCGTGGCCAAGTTCTTGGCGTGGCCAAGGTTTAGGCCTTGCCAAGTTTAGGCATTGCTAATACCGTGTACTCCTAGGGTTTTGGCTCTAGCATGAGCTAGGCTAATGCGCATGCATAGGTATTTTAATACGTAGGTCAGGGATATGGACCATGCTACTAGGCTAGGGTCGCGAGATATTAAAATATGGCTAACGGCAAACCAAATATCTTATCCCTACTGTAAAAATAAATTCATACCTTATCTCGCGCTATTCCAGGATGCCAGAAATTGATGCGAAATTACTCCTGTGACCTCGTCGCCAAAACCACCATCAACAGCACCAGCTGCAACAAAGTCGACCTTGGCCAGATGCCAAAGTAATAGCGCCACATAGCATGGCACCACGAACCATGAGTTCACGAGAAATTAGCCTTGGCCTAAGGCCAAGGCTGTGGCGCCATGAACCATGGCGCCAAAACGAGTTGGCCTTGGCCACAGGCCAAGGCCGTGGCGCCATGATAACAGGTTAGCGCTAAAGCGCTTTGGAGACTGCCTTGGCCAAAGGCCAAGGCCGTAGCCTCTTGGGCTATGGCGCCACAAGCCAATGGCGCTATGAACTCCTGGCCTTGGCCAAATAGCCAAAGGCACTCCTATACTCGTGTCCTGGAGGCACCACACTCTCGTTGGTCATGACAAATAGTCATGCGACTCTGCTCAACTCAACTCAACTACGCAATATCTGCGTATCACTCGAGACATCAAAACATCACACGGGGGGATAACTTTAGGGGTATTGGTCTGGCGGTCTACGACAGTTGAAAGAAATTGATAGAGATAGTGGACAGTTACGAGAAGATGGCGCGAGTGGACATGTTCTACACAACTCAGGCAGTTACGGAAACCAACCCATGTCCTCCACTCCTCCACTCTTCCACGACTTCCACCTTCTCTGTCGAGAGATCCGGGTGAGTTCAAATCTATAAATAGAGGCCTCATTTATCTTCCAAGGCAAGAAGAAGATCATCCAGAAACAACCAGATATTCAGAACACCTGAATAAACCAGAGCCTCAGAAGTAAACACACCTGAGCAGCCAACACACTTCTAGCCTTGGAGATTTCCAGTCACCTTCACGACGGAAATCTTGAACTCTTACACCCAAAACACATCCTCAACCTGATCTCAAGTTTCTTCGCTGTTTCCCTCCCTAGATCAACCTCTATCCTCTTTGTGACCGAAGCAAGACGTGAACGGCCATTGACTTGGTTTAGGCTCGTCTTGTTCGACTTTGATCTCGAACACTACGAAAGTACCCAAAGACGGTGCATTGTTTTTCCAGGTAAAAACAAATACCAATAGTAGCTATGATTTACCCCGAGGATGTAGGCATACATTATGCTGAACCTCCTTATATTGATGTGTTATCTGTTACATTAGTATAGATTGTTCTAGGGGATACGATCTCTCCCGCATGGAGATTATCTAATCATTCAACATAAAACGACGAAGGATTCATTGAACTTGCTATCTTACCCGTTAATAGCACTGGGAATGAATAATGTTGTGTGGTTAGGATAATCAATACCATCATAAAACATACACTGGGGAAAACTGCAGACTCCGTTCGGCATCCTCTGTTGCGCGTTATGATGGTTGAGAACGCCTGTAAAGTTTAGATACTTCTAGTGATATCTCCACCCCCGTGGTTATATCCGAGGTGTTGCAGGACTGAGGCCACTCATCTAATCGTTGTCATTACTATTTTACTTATTATTGGCTGATGTATGATATGGGAAAATGAGTATCAACATATATGAACATCTTGTATCTTACTTCTGGATTCCGAAACCATATTTGTGTATCTCAACTTATGAATTTTCAATGTTTGAACCTCAATGTAGGTTTTGATAGAACTTGACGTTGATTTCGAAACCATAATTTGGTTTTTGCATTCATAAGTTATTGGTCTGAAACTTAAATATTGTGACCAATGAGATATAACAGATTCGAAAGTATGTTTGTGTGGCTGACGATGACTTGAGAATCGAGGCCAATGTATCTTGACCATGTGAGATCTAAAAGGTCGAAAAGAACCTGGGGTTTCCTAAAGGTTTATGTGAACCGGGAAATATATTCCTGTGAGTCAAGGCTAAAAAGGTGTGATGCTGAAACGGTTCTCGGCCACATGGACTCTCAAGTTCGACACCAAACATTTGTAGAGAATTTAATGTGTTTCTTGTTTCGAAACCTTAAACAAGGTTTTTTAAACAGAATCTAGATTTCGAAACCAAGCTTTAGGGTTCGCTATATGGAAACTTGATTTGGGAACCTTAAATCAGTTCCGGTCATATAATGAACTTTAGGTTCCGAAACCTTAATTTGGTTTCTGCCAAAACTGACGTACGTTTCGAAACCTTAATAAGGTTGACTCAGAATGCGTAACTTCGAAGTTCAAACTCAACATTTTTGATTTGTGCTTCAACGAATTAATGAGTTTGATATTCTCGGTTTGAAGTTTGAATTAGTTCATCTTCAATGTACAACTAAGTGGGATTGAGTCATCATCTGGAAAATGGTTAGTCGCTCTAGTTAGTGGACACATGATTACGGATCAATATTGTACGTGATTAAATCTTCGTATGCTTTACTACTTAATCAAATATTCATTTGATTATTCATTTGATGTTTTGATTTGAAATCTTGGATATCATTAACGTGACATCTATATTGGAATCAAGAATTCTGGAGATTTAACGTCTTTGCTAGTTACTCGTGGAATCTCGCACCGTACTTCCAATGGTATATCTATTTGCGCGATTCGGAACGTCTGAACCAATGTGTTCACTTAAGCTTAACACACAAGGCTTTGTCCACGTTTGTTATGATACGTTTATGCGGAACATTGAACCACGTTGGACCAGATCCCACTTCCACCTAGCTTCGTCTGGTTAGCCCAGCAATACCAAGGAAGTAATGTCGACATTATAAAGCTGGTGACGACATTTGGAAGTAATAATATCTAAGGAGATTTTCGAAACTCAGGACACGTTTTCGAATTGAGATCGTTCCCAGGGATCATATTTGGTAAGCACCATATTTCGAATTAAAAACAAATATCCAAATATACCTTAAGATATTATTTGTTTTGATTGCTCTTGGCTAAACATGTTTCAAAAATATTTTTTCTTTATGGAATATATTTTTCTTAAATGTAGAATGCTAGAGTATTAGTTCTCATTAAATGCTATGAGACTAAATGGAGAATTTCGGAACTATTATGTAAATGTGCTTTGTGGAATTTCCGAAATTAACTTTGCCTCATTTCAAAGCTAAAGCCTTAGTCAATATAAATAGGAGTGGTTTCTCTCCTGAAAGCTTTAATCCGCTTGGCCAAGCTCTTCTTCGGAATTATAAGCTTGTGTTGCCACTTTTCTTTTCAGTTACCTTTGAGCTTTTGCTCTCGGTCTAGAATTGCGTGAAAGTCTTCTCTCGGGATCGAGAAGCCTAGAAGTACCTCTTACGGGAAACTAGTTTATGTTTACTAGTCTTCTTTGTATTGTACTTGTGTTTTGTTCTATCACGTCTATCAAACCTAACGATCTTGTTTATTCTAAGGTCTTAATTCCCTTCTGATATAAGGCCACTTAAGATTGTTGTGATTAAAACATACTCTTTATCTATTAACCTGGATTTGTCAGCAAGCCGCTTTCGGTTTGTGTGCCTAAACTATAAATATTGAGTGGAATCAAGATCGTTGTTATTGGATTTGTTCTTTGCAGGTACATCGTTATTCATGGTCATATCATTTCGTACTTGCTACAGCTATCTGCTTGATTCCAACTGGGACAACAAGGTTACTCTTTCGGGAGTTTAGGTTTTGAAACCTTGATCGATATCTCGAGGTGTTTATTTCCTAAGTAAACTCAATAACCTCGCTCTTGGTGTGAAAAGACTTCGGTGAAATATCTGTTAGTTACCAAGGATATCATCTAGCGATTTGACCTGTCGCTATTTGGTTGTTTTCCAAAGGTTGTAATCGTCCGATTGAAGGTCGGGTAGCGATAGTCCTCGCGACGGGCTGTGAGGCAACTCTTGCGTAAGACAGTAACGGGCGTTTGTTTACGTAGGGGTGTACATGTGGGTGACCACCTTGCTGAGGTTGGAGGCGTAGGAATACTGAGGGGAAATCTTTGTGACTAATAGTCATATTAGGGTCATACTGTCTGCACCAGCTAGTCTGAAGTCTGATAGTAGGTGTGTTGGCGGCTTAATTCTTAAGAGTATTCAAAACTGGACTAGGTCCCGGGTTTTTCTACGAGTTTGTAGTTTCCTCGTTAACAAAATCTTGTGTGTACTTTACTTTACTTCCGCATTATATTTGAGTCATCTTATATAATTAAAGTATCGTACTTGGTTGGTTGACATAGTCTTTCAGATTCTTTTATTGACTCCCTTGTGTGAATCAATCAGATCTGAAAGAGATCTTGTTCTTGAGTTCTTGATTACAGGAACCGGTCAAGGTTTGACTTATAGGTGGACTAAAATAAAAGATTGGTGGTGTACTCAGTACCCTCGTCTTTTCAATTGGTATCAGAGCAGGCAAACACATTAAGATCTAACAATCTGTGTTTGGCTCGATCCAACCTATAAGAATAACCATGAATAAGAATAATGATTCTAGTTCAGTCAACGTACCTCCAAGATTTGGTGGGACAAACTATCTCTGGTGCAAATCCGCTATGCGGTCCTTTCTTTTGTCTAGAGACTTTGAAACCTGGACGTTGGTTGTCAAAGGTTACTCTCGTCCTTTTAAAACTGGTTCTAAAGAACTAGTTGATCTAGAAGGCGGTGAATAGACAAAAGTTAAGAAAAATTCCGATGGACTAAATGCCATTATTCATGCGATTACTCAAGATCTCTATCATCACGTGTCTACGTGTGAAACTTCGAAAGAAGCTTGGGATATCTTGGAAACCGTATTTGAATGTAATACCTCTGAAAAAGAAGCCCGACTACAGACTCTTGCTTCGGATTGGGAAAATCTTCGTATGAGTGATGAAGACACCTTCGAGGAATTCCACCTTAGACTATCTGAAATAGTCAATGCCTCATTCTCCTTAGGCAAAGCTATTCCAGAGAAGGATATCGTGTGTACGATACTCAGGTCTCTGCCATCTAGATACGAAGCTAAAAAGCACGCAATCCTAGAAGTAAATACTGACATGTCTAAACTCTCCCGAAGTACACTGGTAGGTAAACTCAGAATTTTCGACCATGAGCACAATGTGTCAAAAAGAGACAACATTGCATTCAACGCTAAAAGGAATGATGTAGGATCTTCTGAAAAGAGAAAACATAATCCCAGCATTGAATGTGATGATGTCTTGGACGAAAAATATTAGGAAGAACTAAACTCTACTATGTCTCTTATTACTAGACAATTTCATGGTATTCTTAAACGACGAAACAAGAGGTTCGTTAAAAATATTTCCAACACACATCGACCTCATGATCGTGTTACTCCAAAAAGGGATCCACCAAAAGAGGACAATGATGACCAACCTCAATGCTTTACGTGTAAAGGTTTCGGTCACTTTTCGAAAGAATGTCCAAATACCAGGAAATACACTGGTACGCGAGCCCTGGCAGTAACACTATACAAATCTTCGGATGCGTATGAGACTGATGATGAGGAAGTTTCGAACCTGGCATTTATTGTCGTTGTATCTGGTATACTGTATCTATTTCTGCAGATTCGATGACTTGTTCAAACAATCAAGAGAATACTCCTATGCTTGATTCTGTCGATCCGGAAAAGCAATATTGCTTACTCTGTAAAACAAATTGTCATACCTTTAGCAATAGCACGATCTTTAAAAGGAAAGTAAAATATGCTAAGTGGTTACAAAGGAAGACCAATAAACATATTGACAACCTTAACAGTTTTAGAACGACAACTCTTGTATCTTCATCCCTTGTTCTACCTTCAAATGCAGCCTCTATCAACTCTTGTGAGACAGAAGGTGAGAGATTCATACTCAAAAGGGAAACTAGTACAAGTATTTCGAACTTAGGAAATAATTAATTTTTTCAAAAAAAAAGAAGGGAGGAATGAAAAATAAGTTTTGGAATAAAATTTTGTGCATTTAATAAAAGAATCCTCCTGTAGATGGTGAAAAATGGGAGAGGGACAAAATCGTAAAATTCCTCTTAACTACGCCTTACCTAGAGGCAATCGCCTACTCAGGCACACCTCTATAGCTCAGGATGCAATCTATTCTACGAGGTGAATGTACTCTCTGTGAGCTCTCTCTTATAACTCCCGGTGGAGAGGGTGATATCGTGGTGTAGTACCTATAACCCCACCAGCACATAAACCCATTAATATACTTCATGTCGACATCACCTCGAATTCCTCGATATCAGAACTAGATTGCTCAATGGTACATAGTGGAGAGTTAACAGAGACGCATCCTCACAGATTTCCTCTTAAAATACGACTCGACATCCGAGTCTCAATGAAAACCTAAGAAGTACCGTAGCTCCAGGCCTGCCCGGAGCTCTCTGAGAGGCATACAACGGCCTAAACATGCCTAAGCAGACCACACTCTAAACACAGAATGGTATAATATGCCATGGATAAGCACGCCATGACTCGGAATGCGCTGTATTACAAGCGCATGCACAGCGTAAGCGGATGCATACGCCATAACGCAAGCACGCAAGCGCACCATAACCAAAGTAGTGTAGCCAGAACACGCTAGCCAAGACAAAGTTGGCTTTGGCCAAAGGCCAAGGCCGTGGCACCATGAACCATGACACCATAATAAAATTGGCCTTGGCCTTTGGCCAAGGCCGTGGTATCCCAAGACTATGGCGCCATAAATGCATGGCACCATGAAAACTCAACCTTGGCCCAGGGCCAAGGTGCCATGCTACGACGCCATATCCATGGCACCATGAATCCCCGGCCTTGGCCAACGGCCAAGGCCACTCCTACACACCCACTATGCGTGTCTCTAAAGGCGCCACACTCACATTGGCCACAGAGTCATAGCCACACAAGCCTACTCAAACTCAACACAACCATGCAATATTCGCATACCACTCGAGATATTAAAACATCACATGGGGGGATAACTTTAGGGGTATTGGTCTGGCGGTCTACGACAGTTAGAAAGAAACTGATAGAGATGATGGACAGTTACGAGAAGGTGGTGTTGAGTGGACATGTTCTACACGATTCTAGCAGTTACAGAGCATAACTCATGTCCTACACTCCTCCACTCTTCCACGACTTCCACCTTCTCTGTCGAGAGATCAGGGTGAGTTCAACACTACAAATAGAGGCTTTCTTTATCTTCAAAGGTAGAACAACTAGAACACAGAAAAACACCAGAACCTCAGAGCCAACAAACCTGAGTATTCAACACACTTCTAGCCTTGGATATTTCCAATCATCCTCACGACGGAGATCTTGAACTCTTACACCCAAAACACATCCTCAACCTGATCTCAAGTTTCTTCGTTGTTTCCCTCCCTAGACCAACGTCTATCCTCTCTGTGACTGAAGCAAGACGTGAACGTCCATTGACTTGGTTTAGGCTCGTCTTGTTCGACTTTGATCTCGAGCACTACGAAAGTACCCAAAGACGGTGTATTGTTTTTCCAGGTAAAAACAGTTGGCGACCACAGTGGGAGATCAATCTCTCGGTTCCAGAAAGTCACCGTTAGAATGTCTGAAATAGGGATGGGATCTAAAACACCTAATCCTCGCCTCAACGCCCCAAACCCTACGAGGAAGACGAACTTCAATAACGACTACCCATCATCGATCGATACCAACGACAGAGGAGGCGAAGACCCGCTGACGACCCTAAGTATATAAGAAGTAGCCCGACGACAAGACACCCTCGCCAGCCAACAGATGAACACCACGGCTGCCTTAATGGAGATTACAGCTTACCTCAAATCCCTCGCAGAGAAGCTAGCAAATGCTCCTGGTGTCCCATCAGTGGAAAGAATCATCACACAAACGAGAGACGAGCCTACTACGGTTCCGCACCACAAAACCTACACTTAATCAACCCAGAAGCTTTCTCAAGGCTACGCCACTCCCTCCTTCCCAAGATATGATGGAACTGGTAGTGCGCGGGAACACATCTCATGTTTCCTAGAATCTCTGAGGGAATACGAATACAATCATGCCTTGAGACTCAGCGAGTTCCTGAAGTCTCTCGTTGGGGAGGCTTACCAATGGTACACTCGTCTCCCACCAAGGTCCACAAGCACCTGGAGTGAATTGATAAACGCATATCTTTTTGGAAAGGTAACGCTCTCTGATCTGAGAAAAATGCGCCAAAAAGCCGGTGAGTGCCCTGATAACTATGTAAAGAGGTTTAGAGGACATGCCCTTGGCTGCTGCGCCCCAGACATAACGGAGCCACACCTAGTGGAAGTCTGCACCAGTACCATGACTGCTATCTACCGAGCTCTCCTGGAAGATCTCCAATTCCAGACTCTCTCCGAACTCCAGGAAGCAGCAGCACGATCGACCACCATAATGCCTACCCTGAAGGAGATAGCTCAACTATTGAAATACGGAAAAATCCCGGAGGCCAACAAAACCCCTGCGTCTAGGGATTTAGACAACGACAATAACAGGAAGAGGAAGGCAGGAGAGTGTCTCGCTGAACGTAAGGCACGAGACTCGACCTCGATGACGAGAAGCGTGACACCAGGAGAAGACTTGCAACAACGACAGAGGGGAATCGACCTGCTGAACGACATCTCAACAAGAGAGGTAGGACAACTGCTAGACTCCTGGGTCCGAGACAAATTCGTGGAATTGCCCGAAGTACCAAGAGTTCCCACTGC
The DNA here is from genome assembly GCA_023529015.1 of Papaver nudicaule. Classification (NCBI taxonomy): domain Eukaryota; kingdom Viridiplantae; phylum Streptophyta; class Magnoliopsida; order Ranunculales; family Papaveraceae; genus Papaver; species Papaver nudicaule. The sequence goes on from JAJJMA010343575.1 coordinate 15,578, forward strand.
CGAAGAAACGAAACACCCTCGGTACTGCCACTACCATAGGAGGATCAGCCACGCCACGGTCCAATGCTATAGTTTCATACGTATTCTCGAAGAGCACATCCTCAAGACTAAGGCGTGTTCTCACGAACTACATCAGGGACCTCCACGCATCCAAGCTCTCACAGACCACAAAGAACCCGTGAATCAAAGGGTGGAAAGTCTAATGCACCAATTATGCGAAATCCTATGTTTCTCAAAACCTCAACGTCGAGACATGTTTACAGCGCTTAACTATGTGGTGTCGATAAGGCGACTACCACTTGAAGAGAGGAAAGACCCACACCCACCAGCACAGAGCGAATCTTCGGTAAGATACGACTGGGGACTGTTGGCCAGACAAGGTTGGGGAATACTCACTACCGCATACCTACACGACATCGTATTCACCAACACGTTGCTGGACCCAGGAACGAAAATCAGTGTCATCTCTGCAACAACACTAGAGGCTTCAGGGATCCCACTACACGATGTCGCCTATTCACCAGCAACGTTGGAAAACCCAGAAGGAAGGACGGTGATGACCCATGGACAAATAACTCTACAGATAAAAGTGAATGAAGTACAAACGGAGGCCGAACTCTACGTTGTCACACAAGATTTAGAATACGACATGATTTTCGGACACCCTTGGTTCAACAACAACCAAAGCCTGCTCAACGGGACTACTACCCCACCATAAGCCTCGACTCGACCAGAGGATCTCCAGATAGCAACAATATCCCTGCATGGGGCGATGGGAGCCTCGCCAGACTTCAGAGAGGAATCGCCAAGGACTACACTCCCGCAACGGGTTGATGGAGCTCTTGTCACAAGGTACGAGTGGATCATGCACCTATTCAATATTTTAGAAAGTGGATGACCCTCTCCCCTGGTCACGAAACCCTTAGTATCATATTCATTCAATTATATATAGAAGGCGGGGACACCAAAGACGAGTCTACTTGCCGTCCCCGGAAATCACTTTTGCACCGGAAACTCCACAACCCTAGAGTCCCGCTAACCAACAATAGAGACTTCAAAGTAGGGGAATGGGTGATGAAGACCGCCCGGCGAAGAGGGGAGAGACCCAAGGGACCCTACATGGTCACCCAATCTACACTGAACGGGTACTACAGGCTGGTTTCGCTCGAAAACGGATGCAAGAATACGACAACAATCAAGAAAAGATGGATCGAAGCATACCGTAATTAATTCTTAGTTATAAAAAAAAGAAAATGTGTGTGCCACCATCCCAAAACATGAAACCCATTCTCTCATTGTCTTTCAAAAAAAAAATAATAATAAACCTAACCTATGAAACTAGTGACAAAATACTCAGAAAAGACCAGACAACTCGATGCTCCTGGCTTTCTCGCGGGTATCCCTCATCTTGTAAAGAACGTCCCACTCTTCTTCAAGCCTAGCTCTCAGTTTAACAACCTCCCTTTCTTTTGCGGCGAGAACGTCATCTGTAACAGCATCAGCCTGAACCTTGGAGCACTTCCGATTTTTGAACCTCTCCCGGAGACAAGACACATTGAAAGATTCAGACTCGACGGCCGCTATAGCATCCTCCCAATCCTGCAACATCTCTGGTTCAAACCTACGCATGGAGCATTCCCGCATCTCAGCAATCCGCTCCAACAAAACCCCGACGAATCCTTCCGCCAAGGCACGATTCGCGTCCTCTCTGGAAATGTGCCCAAACTCCTTCCAGATACGTGTATACATGTTCTGATACACTTGCGAGATAACGAATCCATTATGGAGTTGAACTTATTCTTTTTCATCATCGATTTTATTTTACTATGCGTATGAGTGTATGATTGATGTATTACACTAAGGTTTAATATCTTTTGATTCAAGTGGCCAATTGAGTTAGATTATGTTCATATCTATTGCTAGAATTAGGTTTTGAGATATGAAATAGTTGATGAATCTATTCATAAGTATCACAATATGATTCTCGAGGTGGTGATAGCTTTAGGAATCATATGTAGAATATTACCTTTGTTGAATGAACTTCTCATGGTAGTTCATTGCATTGATTAGCTTATTTCATAAACCTTAATGCTCTTAGAGAGTTGAACTCAACTACTCAATGTGTTGAGTTATTCTCTACGTAGAATTCACACATTCATCGTTATGGTGTGTGATGACATTAGGAAATTACAGAATATTTTCGCGATGATGTATTCTAGGGCTTTTGATGATGAGTGATTAAGTCGATACTCCATATATTATTCATAATGCATGTTATGTGATTGAAGATGAACCCTTAACCAATATTCTCAACTCTTGATTACTTTCAATTATTCTTTGCTTCTGTTTTAATTGTTTTTATTTTATTTTAGTATTAAAATCACTCAACATCCCCCAAGGTTACTTTAGGACTCAAGAATTTATAACAACCAATACCTCCCTGTGGACGAACCTGTTCTTACCTCTATTCTATATTATATATTGTGAAGGTTTAGGACTTAAATATATTCGTGCTATTTGACAACGCATCACCAGGTATCACAACGAAGCACAAGAGGCCTTGAAAAGGAATAAAGGAAAAAGAAAGAAAGAGGAAAATAAAAAAGATACGTATAACAACGAAATTGAAGCAGCGAAAGCAGCCTCGCTGATCCAGCAACAATGGTGGCTTCAGCATCAAGACCAGGGGATAAATAACAATTACAAAACATGACTCCCATCGGACCTCCAAAACAATTATTCTCCTCGATAGAACCAACAAAGAAAATCAACATTGAAACCGAAGCATTACCACTCTTGATATGAAAGAGTACTTGGATGTATTTTCATGGACCATGAAGGATATGCCAGGAATAGACCCGACGGTAGTGGCTCACCACCTTCGGATAAATACTGACACCCCACTATTCAAGCAAAGGATAAGAAAGGTAGCACCCATATATCATGAAGCAGTAGAAAAAGAACTCCAAAAGCTTATGGATGTTGGATTTATCAGAGAAGTAATGTACCCCACCTGGGTATCCAACATGGTGATTATACCCAAGAAGAATAGAGGAGTCAGAATCTGCTTCGACTTCAGCAATCTAAACAAAGCATGCCCAAGGGACAGTTATTCTCTGCCGAGTATAGACCAGCTGGTAGACGCAACTTCGGTCCATGAACTGCTATCATTTATGGATGGTTATTCAGGATACAATCAAATTTCTTTAGCCGAAGAAGATCAAGAACACACGATCTTCTTCACCCCTAGGGGCTTGTATTGTTACACAAGGATGCCCTTCGGACTAAGGAATGCGGGAGCGACCTACCAAATATTGGTGGATAAGATATTTAAGCAATGGATTGGGCGAATATTGGAAGTATATGTGGATGATATGCTCGTAAAAAGCTTGAAATCCCAGAACCATCTAAAAGACCTTAGAGAAATATTTGAAGCAATGAGAAAATGAAAGATGAAGGCCAACCCAGACAAATGTACCTTCGGAGTAACCTCGGGAATTCGTAGGATACTTGGTCACCAAAAAAGGAATTGCGGTGGATCCAGAAAAAGTCAGAGCCATCGTAGACATGCCGTCACCAAAGAACTTAAAGGACGTTCAGAAACTAAGCGGAAGATTAACAGCACTGGGCAGGTTCCTGGCTCGTTCATCAGATAGGTGTAAAGAATTTTTCTCCACGTTAAAGAAGGATTGCCGATTTGCATGGACGGTGGATTGTCAGTTAGCTTTCGAAAAGATCAAGGAACACCTAGCAGCTCTTCCAACTTTACAAAGACCAGAAAAGGACGAGGTGTTGACTTTGTACCCAGCAGCGACCAACATTACAGTTAGTGTTGTCCTAGTCCATACCAATGGAAAAGAAGAAATACCCATCTACTACATCAGCAGGGTCCTCGTTCCAGCAGAAAAGAATTATACGAAGATTGAACAGATCATACTGGCCCTCTTGTTTGCAACTCAAAAATTACAAACCTACTTTAATGCACATGTGATGAGGGTGTTAACAAAGGCATCCATCGGGCAAGTTCTTCACAGTTCAGATAGAGTGGGAAGAATAGCAAACTGGAATGCACGTATAACACAATTCAAGATCTTAATCGAACCACGAACGGCAGAAAAATTGCAAGTTTTGGCAGATTTCTTGGCAGACTTACCCCTCACAGATGAAGAAGAAATAGACGACATACCAGGAATGGAAGAAGACCCAGAAAACCTACTTGAGCCAGTAAATTCTCGAAGATGGGAAGTATTCGTTGACGGATCATCAAACAAAGAAGGTGCAGGAATAGGGATCGTAATCACTACACCAACGGGGGACAAAATTCTACATCCTTTCAGACTGGAATTTGGAGACTACACGAACAACATCGTTGAATACGAAGCAGTAATCCATGCACTAAGGCTAATAATTGAGTTAGGCATCACAGATGTCAGACTCACCGGTGATTCCCAACTAGTAGTAAGGCAGATAGAACTAAAATACCAAACTCTCGACCTCTGTCGGGCTGCTTACTTAAAACTAGCACAAGAATTGACATCAAAAATAAAAAATGTCATATAGGCATATATCCAGAAAAGACAACAGGCATGCAGACGCATTGGCATTCATATCTTTCATGCTTCGGGACCCGAGCGTCACAGCAATCAAAATTGGACGGGTTTATCAACCTTCAGTGGAGATCGAAGTCGCACAGGAAGAAGCATTTGATGTGGAGGGAGCGTCCAGCCCACCGATCACAGAAGACAACGAAATAGAAGACGACTAGAGAATACCCATCCACCAGTTCCTGAGCAATGAAACGTTACCTGAGGATCCCAAACATGCGAAGAAGATCATGTCTAGAGCAGGAAGATATCATCTTAGGGAAGGCATCATGTACAAATCAACATTCCTAGGCCCATTACTTAGATGTCTCAGCAAAGAGGAAGGGATGCACATCCTAAAAGACATTCACTACGGGGACGCAGGAAACCACAGTGGGATGAGATCCCAAGCACAAAAGGCACGACTCCAAGGATATTACTGGCCAAGCATGAATAAAGACGCCTTAGAAATGGCACGAAGATGCATCGCATGTCAGCAGTTTGCAAGAAAATTCAGGGCACCAACAACAGAACTAAACACGGTCCTAAGTCCTTGGCCATTTGCAAAATGGGGAGTGGACATAGTGGGACCCCTAGTAGTAGGATCAGAAAAAAAAAAAAAAGGTTCTTGGTTGTGGCAATTGATTACTTTACCAAGTGGGTAGAAGCAGCACCCCTTGCCCACATCAGAGATCGAGACGTATTCAAGTTTTTGTTTAACTACATAATTTGCAGGTTTGGGATCCCGGCAGCTATTATGTGCGACAATGGGGCACAACTAAGTGGAAAAAACATCGATATGTTATTTGACGCCTACAAGATACAAAAATCAAATCAACACCAACTTACCCTCAAAGCAATGGCCAAGCAGAATCCACAAACAAAACCATCGCACTAATCTTAAAGAAGAAACTGGATAATTACAAGAAAAAGTGGTGTGAGCAGCTCCACAATGTACTATGGGCATATTTAACCACACGAAAAGAAGCCACCGGGGAAACACCATTTATACTCACATATGGAACCGAAGCTATCATCCCCACTGAAGTAATTATCCCAACAACAAAGACCGAAGCATGGGAGAAGAACTTAACCACAGATCTAATCTATGAGAAGCTAGACGACTTAGAGGAACGAAGGGCAGTAGTCCTACAAAGGATGGAAAACTACCAGCGCGGGATTGCGAAAGAGTATAACAAGAAAATCATTCTGCGTAACTTCACCGTAGGAGAATTCGTGATGATACAAATACCACCGTTTCAAAAGAAGAAGGAATGAGGAAAGTTAGCTCCAGTATGGGAGGGACCATATATCATTAGAGACATTGTTGTGAAAGGCTCATAATATCTTAGGAACATGAAAGGAGATACACTACAACATCCGTGGAATGTGATATATCTGAAAAAATATTACCCTTGAAGAAAGGAGGATCGCGAGCCCTTAAAATTCAAAAAGCCTACAACTACCCTCTGTATTTTGAACGAAGGATGCCATGTCTCTATATATCAAGGAAATCTTTTGAAAAGTCACAAATCTCAAAGTAACAACGACGTAAGCGCAACAGAAAATTGCCAGCAACCTAAGCGCAACAGAACAATTGCCACCGACAGGAGCATACTCGCTGATCACGGGTCATCTCTAGGATCCTCGTAAATGGTCGAGGCGAAAAGTGAGAATCCCGATAATAAAAATACTCAATCGTTGTATACTGCGGGAAAGCATATTTCCCGGACTAATATCCTAGATCCCCTCTGGGCAAGGGTGGTCGACAGATAGTGCATAGTCCAAGAAGGTCGCAATACCTGAAACAGAAGATAAAAAGATTTGCATTTCGATAATATTTCCGTTCGGTTACATACGCCTACATAAAGCAGGGAAAAAGAGAAACTAATTAATACGGAAAAATAAAGTGACACACCAAAATAAGGAAGGACATACAACAGTTTTCTCAAACGAATAACATCTAAAGCTTAGGAATATCCATCCTCTGGAACGCAATACCCGGAAAGTGAACTTCGGCCTCAGCAAAAGCATCGTTAACAGATATGGCAGCCGAACGAGCTTTAGCTCGACTTAACCCTTCAGAATGAAGAGCCACAACTTGGGCCACCTTAGCATCAAAATCACGAAGTGGATCCTTCAAGAGGACATTCTCGGCAACAACAACCTCTTCTCGAGCCTTGGATTCTTCGGCCACACATCTATACTCATCCACCAAGAAGGTAACCGCGTCAAGTTCTGCCTGAAGCTCTGATACCCGATCCTCAAAGACACCCACATGAGCATCCGAAGCCGAAACAAGATCCTTCTTGCAAAACCCAGACCAATCTACGGTCTCCACAACAGCAAAAGAAATAGGAGACACTTCAACAACCGGCCCTCCAACCAATCCAAGGGAACCAGGCGATTTCACACAATCTCCAACGGAAAAGGAAACAAGCTCAGTCGCAGTCGTCACATCTTTCTGCGTTTTAATGGCAGAAGAAAACTAAGGGTATTGATTATCCTGCAAATCAAAGTCATCAGCAATGTTCACAACCACATGACTTTGGGAAGCAATGACCTCAAAGGCAGGCAAGGGACCTTGAACATCGACTTCTACATCACTACGACGCCCAGAAGACACATCCTCAGAGCTCTCTTAAGTCTTCACACTAGAAGCAAAATGTTCCTCAGGTTCACCAACTCCAGTTACAACCTCGTGCGCACAACTAATTCCTCAGGAAGCATCAGGCTTTTTCTTCACGTTCTGGGCATTTGCCTTCACACACAGAAGTATTTACTCGTCAAAGACATGGGCACGGGGGAATAACCAAGTATACACAGGAAGGACGCTAAAAATACCCATACCTTCGACGAATGAGCAGCTCCAACCGACTTGATTCTAGCAGTTGTTATTATTTCATCACCAACCTTCCTCTTTCATGTACCAACACCCTCACTAGCACTAGGAGAATGGGCAGTAGCTCTCAAAGACTGATAAAAGAAAAAAAAAGTACAACATTAGAACACAACACGAAGGGAGGAATATGTAATATGAACGAAGGATCGTACCCGAGAAGGTGTTAGATTAAAACGCCAAAGAACGAAGTTTTGATAACGAGGCGGAAGATCTTTCATCAAACGAGGAACAAGGGTACCAAGCTGGGACCAAGATTTTCTAAATCCAGCAACCCAAGGACCAACTATTCGAAGAGGAGTACGCATCCAACAATGATCACGACCGAACGAAGCTTTTGGTCATCAAGGAAAGGAAGCCCGACAGTACCAGGAATAACAGACAAGTTGGGATCGTCACAGTCTTCCAAAAGGAGGGGATCCTTATCACGCACTTGGTTAGTTGTACGGGCACAACGACGAGGACCAACTGACCAGGGTATCACATTAGTACTCTGAACAAAATCCCCCCAGGTCAAGTTAAAGTTTTGAGGGGTATAGTCCTCTTGACAAACTTGCACTAAGGAAAATGAGCCATAACATTTTATACGAGTACGCCCTGCACCACGAAACCGACATTCATTAAAATAAAAAAAAAGTTGCCAGTGTGCTGTTGAATGCCACGTGAAAAGACGAAGGTACCGACTACACCACCAATCTTTTCTTTTAGTCCACCTATAAGTCAAACCTTAACCGGTTCCTGTAATCAAGAACTCAAGAACAAGATCTCCTTCAGATCTGATTGATTCACACAAAAGGAGTCAATACAAGAATCCGAAATACTATGTCAACAACCAAGTACGATACTTTAATTATAAATGACAAGTCAAATATAACGCGGAAATAAAGTAAAATACATACAAGATTTTTGTTAACGAGGAAACTACAAACTTGTAGAAAACCCTCGGGACCTCGTCCTGTTTGAATACTCTTAAGAATTAAGCCACCAACACACCTACTGTCAGACTTCGGACTAGCTGTTAATAGGTCATTCAATTAAATTCTCAAAGTGTGAGAAAATTACAAGAGAATACCAGCTATATACAGATACCCCCTAACAGTCTAAAGGGTTCTATTAGTGACTGTACAAAATTACCAAAAACTGATCATAAGGCACGCAGGCCCTCCAAAAGAATCAACAAAGAGACTTTTGCATAGTAAATTTGGCTTTATAGCCTACAGACCACTACACAGACTGAATCTGATAGTATATGATAACTGGGTCTTCAATCGTATCCATAAAACTGGGCCTTCCCCTTGTTTCTTCAACTTCACCATCTTGTAATTGGGCTCCTTGAAAAAACAAAACGATGGTACCGAGTACACCACCAATCTTTTATTTTAGTCCACCTATAAATCAAACTTTGACCGGTTCCTGTAATCAAGAACTCAAGAACAAGATCTCTTTCAGATCTGATTGATTCACACAAGGGAGTCAATACAAGAATCCGAAAGACTATGTCAACCAACCAAGTACGATACTTTAATTATATAAGATGACTCAAATATAATGCGGAAGTAAAGTAAAGTACACACAAGATTTTGTTAACGAGGAAACTACAAACTCGTAGAAAACCCCGGAACCTAGTCCAGTTTTGAATACTCTTAAGAATTAAGCCGCCAACACAACTACTCTCAGACTTCGGACTAGCTGGTGCAGACAATATGACCCTAATACGACTATTAGTCACAAAATTTTCCCCTAAGTATTCCTACGCCTCCAACCACAGCAAGGTGGTCACGGACATGTACTCCCCTACGTAACAGACGCCCGTTACTGTCTTACGCAAGAGTTGCCTCACAGCCCATCGCGAGGACTATCGCTACCCGACCTCCAATCGGACGATTACAACCTTTGGACAATAAACAAATAGCGGCAGGTCAAATCGCTAGATGATATCCTTGGTAACTAACAAATATTTCACCGAAGTCTTTTCACACCAAGAGCGAGGTTATTGAGTTTACTTAGGCAATAAACACCTCGAGATATCGATCAAGGTTTCAAAACCTAAACTCCCAAAAGAGTAACCTTGTCGTCCCAGTTGGAATCAAGCAGATAGCTGTAGCAAGTACGAAATGATATGACCATGAAGAACTATGTACCTGCAAACAACAAATCCAATAACATCGATCTTAATTCCACTCAATATCTATAGTTTAGGCACACAAACCAAAAGAGGCTTGCTGACAAATCCAGGTTAATAGATAAAGAGTATGTTCTAATCACAACGATCTTGAGTGGCCTTATATCAGAAGAGAAGGACCTTAGAATAAACAAGATCGTTAGGTTTGATAGACGTGATAGAACAGAACACAAGTACAATACAAAGAAGACTAGTAAACATAAACTAGTTTCCCGTAAAAGGTACTTCTAGGCTTCTCGATCCCGTGAGAAGACTTTCACGTAATTCTAGACCGAGAGAAAAAGCTCAAAGGTATCTGAAAAGAAAAGCGGCAACACAAGCTTACAATTCCGAAGAAGAGCTTGGCCAAGGGGATTAAAGCTTTCAGGAGAGATACCACTCCTATTTATATTGACTAAGGCTTTAGCTTTGAAATGAGGCAAAGTTAATTTCGGAAATTCCACAAAGCACATTTACATTATAGTTCCGAAATTCCCCATTTAGTCTCATAACATTTAATGAGAACTAATACTCTAGCATTTTACCTTTAAGAAAAATATATTCCATAAATAAAATATAGTTTCGAATTAGCCAAGAGCAATCAAAACAAATAATATCTTAAGGTATATTTGGATATTTCTTTTTAATTCGAAATATGTTGCGTACCAAATATGATCCCTGGGAAAGATCTCAATTCGAAAACGTGTCCTGAGTTTTGAAAATCTCCTTAGATATTATTACTTCCAAATGTCGTCACCAGCTTTATAATTTCGACATTACTTCCTTACTATTGATGGGCTAACCAGACGAACCTAGGTGGAAGTGGGATCTGGTCCAACGTGGTTCAACGTTCCGCATAACAAACGTGGACAAAGCCTTGTGTGTTAAGCTTACGTGAACACATTGGTTCAGACGTTCCAAGTCACGCAAATAGATATACCATTGGAAGTACGATGCGAGATTCCACAAGTAACTAGCAAAGACGTTAAATCTCCAGAATTCTTGATTCCAATATAGATGTCACGTTAATGATATCCAAGAATTCAAATCAAAGCATCAAATGAATAATCAAATGAATAATCAAATGAATATTTGATTAAGTAGTAAAGCATACGAAGATTTAATCACGTACAATATTGATCCGTAATCATATGTCCACTAACTAGAGCGACTAACCATTTTCCAGATGATGACTCAATCCCACTTAGTTGTACATTGAAGATGAACGAATTCAAACTTCAAACCGAGAATATCAAACTCATTAATTCGTTGAAGCACAAATCAAAAATGTAGAGTTTGAACTTCGAAGTTACGCATTCTGAGTCAACCTTATTAAGGTTTCGAAACGTACGTCAATTATGGCAGAAACCAAATTAAGGTTTCGGAACCTAAAGTTCATTATATGACCGGAACTGATTTAAGGTTCCCAAATCAAGTTTCCATATAGCGAATCCTAAAGCTTGGTTTCGAAATCTAGATTCTGTTTAACAAAACCTTGTTTAAGGTTTCAAAACAAGAAACACATATTAAATTCTCTACAAATGTTTGATGTCGAACTTGAGAGTCCATGTGGTCGAGAACCGTTTAAGCATCACACCTTTTTAGCCTCGACGCACATGAATATATTTCCCGGTTCACATAAACCTTCAGGAAACCCAGGGTCTTTTCGACCTTTTAGATCTCACATGGTCAAGACACATTGGCCTCGATTCTCAAGTCACAGTCAGCCACACAAACATAGTTTTGAATCTGTTATATCTCATTGGTCACAATATTTAAGTTTCGGACCAATAGCTTATGAATGCGAAAACCATATTATGGTTCGAAATCAACGTCAAGTTTTATCAAAACCTACATTGAGGTTCAAACATTGAAAATTCATAAGTTGAGATACACAAATCTAGAAGTGAGATATGGCTTACAAGATGTTCATATACAGAATCAAATGAATGATTCAGAACTTCATAGTTCAGAGCCAAACCACGACATCATATTCGAATCTCAGAAACAACAGTATTTCGAGTCTACACAACATAAGTGTGAGTCACAATCTCTCTTACATTGGCTCATATAAATATATGCAATCAATCCGACAGAGCCAGACAAGGTAAGAAGAGACACAATACTGTGATGGATCAAATCCCGTAGTACTACCGAGATAACATCACATTGATATATCCAACTCGAAAAGGTTTTAGGAAAAACCTTTATATTAACTTAGAGACGGAGAAGAAAAGAAAGCTCTAAGTAATATTGGAACGTCATAACTACAGACTATTACCACAAGTGGTAAAGCGGAGTTATCATAAGACACGCTGATAACAAGTGATCAAGTCATAACGTAAAGCTCAAGCTGAGAGTTATGGTTATGTCTTTTGTAGCACAAGTGTAAAAGATAATGGAATCACGTTATTTAGATTCACTAACCTGTTGAATGATGAAGCTGGATGTCTTCGTTTGATCTTCAGTCTTTCTTCAACTCTTCAACCAGTGATTCTAAATCCTACCAAAATCTTCCACAACCAAAAGCTAACTCTCTCACATGACTTCACCTAATTGTGTGTTGTTTAGCGGTCGAGTTTTGATCACTAAAGTTGACAACTAAGCTTGACATACCAACACTTAGCGAGGTTGACCGAGCCATGCTCTAAGAATCTCCCCCTTTGTCAATTTTAGTGACAAAAACTCTTTACATAGATGAACGAGAAATTTCAAACCTACGTTCTACGCTTCGAGTTCTTCTACTTAGCTTGACAGCACACCAATAGTACTTGCAAAATATGTCAGTCTGCAAACAAATATAGGTACTATTGAAAAATACTGATAACCAATACACTTACTCCCCCTGAATGTAAGTTTGGATGTCTATCATTCTCCGACGTATTGTTATCACCTATAGCACAACGCGAAAGTCTACAGTGCTAGTAACATCAAGTGTTACTCCCCCTTAGTTCATGTTTTCATTCATTTTTCAATATACGCGCAGGCATTTTTCTCCCGATATGACACTGCTTTGTCAAAGACCAAGCACTGACCGAAGTTAAGCTATCAATATTTCTCCCCCTTTTTGTCAAAAACAATTGACAAAGGGTCTCGAAAATATCTGGGTACGAGATAAATGCTCAAGTTCAGAGAACTCGATTCAACATATAATAATGATCGCAATCACACGTGTCAACATTTCGACTAGTTAAGTTATACTCATACCTGCAACACAATCGTTAGTACAAACATAACATCCACAAACATAAGGAGGCCTAATAATATCAAGATATTTAAACAATAAAAATCAACTCTATAAGAGATAAATAACTATCTTGATAACCTGCAACACACATTCATAATAAATTCGGAAATATTAACTCAATGTTGCATTCGAAACTCACGTACTAGTTAGGTTTTCTGATTTTCTACTTTTTATATTTTTCAGAAAATTGATTCGAAACTGCGTGGACAATTACAACATACATGCATAAATATTTTTAATTTTTCAATTAATTTTCATAGACAGATTCGAATCAGACGCAAGTAAATAATAATAATAATTTTTTTCGAATCAACTATTCATAAACAAATCGAAATATGCGTAAGAAAATACTAGTTCTTATTTTATTGTATTATAGTTTCGAGAACAATAGATCATTTTTGCTACATTTAGAAAAGTTCATTCAGATTTGGACACAAGATCTGGTCCTTCAGTTTGAGCTTTGAACAATTCTCCAAGAAGATAGACTTGTTGATTCATAATTGTATCTTGCATCTGAACAATTTTAGTGAAGCAATCAGCGAGAACACGCATATCAAGTTTGATTTTCTCCGATGCAGTAGCAGATTGTTCTACAAACATGTTGTCTCTCTGTTCCAGTTCTTCATTCTTTGCAGCATAGTACCTTTTTCTCTTGTTTTTACCAACAGGTTTCTTATCATCAAGAGATAGATTAGTGATACCGTTGGAGACAGATACAGCATTAGGAGCATTAGAGGTAGAAGATACTGATTCCGGATTCATGGTAGTCTTGAGAGAATTCTCACACACCATTTATACTTATAGTATCAAAGATATATAAATATTTCCAGGAATATCTCAAAAGGATTTTTCGAAACTAATCAACAAAATATTTTCGAACTTTGTTTTAAATACAGGATAATTTTTCGAAACAATTTTTCCAAAAATAGATGATTCAAAATATTTTATGTTTTTCGAAAAATACATGGAGGTGTTTTTACCTGGAAAAACAATGCACCGTCTCTGGGTAGTTTCGTAGTGCTCTAGATCAAAGTCGAACAAGACGAGCCTAAACCAAGTCAATGGCCGTTCACGTCTTGCTTCGGTCACAGAGAGGATAGAGATCTAGGGAGGGAAACAGCGAAGAAACTTGAGATCAGGTTGAGGATGTGTTTTGGGTGTAAGAGTTCAAGATCTCCGTCGTGAGGATGACTGGAAATCTCCAAGGCTAGAAGTATGTTGAATACTCAGGTTTGTTTGCTCTGAGGTTCTGGTGTTTTTCTGTGTTCTAGTTGTTCTGCCTTGGAAGATATAGGAAGCCTCTATTTATAGTGTTGAACTCACCCTGATCTCTAGACTGAGAATGTGGAAGTCGTGGAAGAGTGGAGGAGTGGAGGACATGAGTTGTTCTCTGTAACTGTTGGAATTGTGTAGAACATGTCCACTCAGCAACACCTTATCGTAACTGTCCATCATCTCTATCAGTTTCTTTCTAACTGTCGTAGACCGCCAGACCAATACCCCTAAAGTTATCCCCCCGTGTGATGTTTTAATATCTCGAGTGGTATGCAGACATTGCATGGTTGTGTTGATTTTGAGTAGGCTTGTGTGGCTATGACTCCGTGGCCAGTATGAGTGTGGCGCCTTTAGAGACACGCATAGTGGGTGTGTAGGAGTGGCCTTGGCCGGGGATTTATGGTGCCATGGATATGGCGTCGTAGCATGGCACCTTGGCCCTGGGCCAAGGTTGAGTTTTCATGGCGCCATGCATTTATGGCGCCATAGTCTTGGGATACCACGACCTTGGCTAAGGCCAAGGCCAATCTTTGTTGTGGCGCCATGGTTCGCAAAGGCCTTGGCCTTTGGCCAAGGCCAATTTTTTATGGCGCCACGGCCTTGGCCTTCGGCCAAGACCAATTTTATTATGGCGCCATGGTTCATGGTACCACGGCCTTGGCCTTTGGCCAAAGCCAACTTTGTCTTGGCTAGCGTGTTCTGGCTACGCTACTTTGGTTATGGTGCGCTTGCGTGCTTGCGCTATGGCGTATGCATGCGCTTACGATGTGCATGCGCTTTTACTACAGCGCGTTTCGAGTCATGGCGTGCTTATCCATGGTATATTAAACCATTATGTGTTAAGAGTGTGGTTTGCTTAGGCATGTTTAGGTCGTTGTATGCCTCTCAGAGAGCTCCAGGCAGGCCTGAAGCTACGGTACTTCTGAGGTTTTCATTGAGACTCAGATGTCGAGTCGTATTTTAAGAGGAAATCTGTGAGGATGCGTCTCTGTTAACTCTCCACCATGTACCATTGAGCAATCTAGTTCTGATATCGAGGAATTCGAGGCGATGTCGACATGAAGTAGATTAATGGGTTTATGTGCTGGTGGGGTTATCGGTACTACACCACGATATCAACCTCTCCACCGGGAGTTATAAGAGAGAGCTCATAAAGAGTACATTCAGCTCGTAGAATAGATTGCATCCTGAGCTATAGATGTGTGCCTGAGTAGGCGATTGCCTCTAGGTAAGGCGTAGTTAAGAGGAATTTTACAATTTTGTCCCTCTCCCATTTTCACCATCTACAATAAGTCCCCTGGTTAGTGTGGAACTGTAATGTTTCATACTAAGCACTCGGATGGTGATAGCAACTCTAGGAGTCTTAGGTCTCCCCCCTTTTTTAGCAAAGATTTTCAAAAGACCAGGTCTTAGTGTTAAGGACCTTGAAAAGCTTGTATGTGCAGAAAAGTTTTTTTTTTATATATATATATACATACGTGTGTGTGGGTGAGGGAGTGAGAGGGGGTGGCCATGGCGCCTCGAATTACGCGTCCCTCTCTCGTTTTTTTTTTTTTTACACGTCAGCCCTAGGGCTGGCGGGATTTAGGAGAGACCTTGGGTCTCTTGTCCCCTTTTTTCTTTTTAAGAGTTTTACTGGGACTAGGACTCTCAATAGTTATGTATATATATACATGCCTAGGTTAAGTTTTCAACAAAGAAGAAAAAGAGAGAAGGGTTTCCCAGAGCAGTATTTATTTTCTTTCTTCTTGACTTACTCTCTTTAACTGTGTTTCTAATCTCATTCATCATGTCATCAAGTGGGGCGACGACACGAAACAACAAGGTAACCTAGGGTTTTGGCAATCTAGGGTTTTGTCGTTTTTTTTTTTTTGTTCGCATATATATATTGGACGGGATAAAGGTGGGTTTATGGCGCCACAAGGTGGGGCGCCACGGCCTTGGCCTTTTGGCCAAGGCTAAATTAGTGGCGCCACGGGTGTGGCGCCACATATGCTCACGTATTTATATATATATATAGCATGTATGTTGTGTTGCATGTATACTTTAGCAAGTGGTATGCGTACTACTCATGCTATTTAGAAAATAATTACGCGAGAGCATGTAGTGACTTACTTGGAATTGTTGGTGTGGTACAGAGAGGACGCGATGGTGACCAAGGGTCAGTTTCCAGCCATCATTCCGTCCGTGATCCTGCTGCTAGGACTCCCAGATGTGTTGATGGTTTTCATATGCTCCTATCGTTAGGAACCCGACTGCATTTGTTGATCGCGGAGACTTCTCTGCTTGTTTCATTACGGGGCAAGGAGACTTCGACGATTCTTCTATGTGGTGCTGAGCGACACTATTAGGTTTTGCATGGAGTCTAAGGTGTGTGGTGGTGCGCCTGTCGACTTCAAAGTTCCTCAGTTTCCCGTGCTGCCGTGTTGTGCTTGGTACGATTTTATGTTAACTAACAAGAAGGTCCAGCCAATTTTGGAGCGAGCGGGTATCCTCTATGCGGTGAAAGCGACCAGGAATTTGAAAATATACAAGGATGCCGACGCTATCGTTACTTTCCTCCTTCGTTGGTGCAGGGCGACAAAAACTTTTGTGATGAGTTGGGGTGAGTTCGCCATTTCTTTGGAGGCGGTTGCTGCTTTATACCATCTTCCAATGTTGGGGAATCTTCCCGACAGCTATTCCTCGGCTCAGAACACAATGATCGGAGTCTTGAACAGGAAGATCCAAGAATTGCAGGTGGATAAAGCTTATTCGAGCGAAGACTATACGAAATGGACTAATCACTGATATATAGGTGGTGCGAGTCCCACTAGTGATGCTCCCGAGAGCACCCTTTGTATTGCAGCGTTCCTGGTACTCTGGTTGTCCAAGGACATCCTTGGTACCTCGAAGCCCCACGTTGTCCCTTTGGCTGTTCTCCTTGCTCATGGTCGAAGTTTGCATATCGGTAGCTTATTTCTTGGTTCTCAGTATGCCCAGTTTGATGCTCTGCTCGGGGATATGTCGGTGCCTGGTGTGAGTAGGGTTAGCACCTACGTATTCGTCCAGGCGATCTTGTGGGAGCACTATGCAGTCCACAGGCCTAAGAAGGCCCCTGCTTTGGGTAAGACTTTGAAAGAGAGTCCTCGAATCTTGCAATGGATCACCAAGTTGCCTATCGCTTCTCTAGAACTGGGGGACTTGTTGGATGACGAGAGGAATATTAATTTCCGCCCGTGGTACACCAACTCCTCCTCTAAGATTGTACAGCCTGTAACTTTTACGGAGAATCCCGGTGTTGAGCTGCGATCGGGACCCCGAGAGTCGAGTGGTCTTACTGTTGGGCAAGCTATCTTCATTAACAACAGTACTCCTAGTCACATCCTTGGTTACTTTCGTGGGGATGAGGTGGTGATGCCTTACAATGTTGATAGGGCAGCGAGAATGATGGGTTTTGACTAAGACATTCCCAGGAGGTTGCTTCTTATGCCTTCTTTGGCCAAGTTGCGGACTTCGCTTGACGTATCGCTTCATCCCAATCGTCGTTTTCCTTTTGTCTTTCGTCATAGACCGACGAGGTTCCTTAGTATCACGAGTTTTGGAACGACACTCTTGAAATTCTTCATGGTTTCGTCAATCGTCAGGGGGGAGGCCAGGATACTCCCATTGCTTCCGTCCAGGTATGATAGTTCGATTGTAATCCGTTCTTGGTTGTTAAACGTCCTTCTCTTTACCCTTCGTTATTCTTCCGCATGTGAGCCTCACTCCGAATCCCCAGTCGGACGACATGACTCCAGTTCGAGGTGTCAGGAGGAACAGGCCCAGGATGAGGCTTCCCAGGGGATATGTCTCTCAGGCGGGAGTGGATGAGTTTTCTGATGACTATGAGGATGCTGATGTGATGGTAGTGGATCTTCTGCCGAGGTTGCTTTACTCTCATGCTAATATTCAGCCCGGTCTTTATTTTTGTGTTTTCTTCCTGCAGACAGGCCGCCTAGGAGATAACGAGCCCATGGGGTCTTCAAACGTGGATGATGGGGATCGAGAGATATCCGAGAGGATCAATAATTCTTCACCTCTTCGTGAGACGTTGAGCCCTGGCGTGGTAAGTAGCTCATGTTCTTCGCACTTCTGACTATTTCTTTCTTGTCCCTGAGCTACCGGTAACTCCCGCCTTCACGCGGTTACTAACTTCCTCTTCTCTTCAGTTCATGAAGGGGATCGGCGAGTTTATGCGTGATGAGATGCTGGTGACCAAGGGTGTTGATGGTCCTCGGGTGGCTTCCCCCGTTGTCGTGGATGTGCCCGTAGATGAAAGTGCTGGCGACAAAGCTATAGACAATGGGGACACTGAGGAGATCGAGTACTCTGACTTCGAAGATACCATTGACGCCGAGATGAGGGCTAGGGAGGCTAGGCTGAATGCTCTTTACCCGACTCGAGGTGTTGCGTTCTCCCTTTTGAGCAGAGTCAGAATAACATGTTTGGCAATATTCAACTACATCCTCAACCAATAATAAAGAATTTAGATACTCATGTTCTTATTGAAAGCAAAATAAAATAGAAAAACAATGTTGAAAATCATAAAACCCCTTGTTGCAAAGCTCCAACTTGCTCCCAAAATTGTCACCTAGCTCTCCTCCTCTTGCACCTCGAAAGCTGTGCCAAACCCTTGCTGTAGAACTCTGTATTGCGTGATATTCTTCTCTGGAAAACTCCCCTTTTATTCACGCCTGAACCCAAACCTTTCCTAAACAAAACAGATTTCCTTTCTAAACTAAAATACAGCTCCAAGCCCATTAAAACTGACCCATTTATTAACTTTCTGGGCCAAAAACAGAACTCAGTCAGCCCACCAGCTCGGTTATCTGTCAGTTCCACGGAACTGACATTCTGCTTCACACACGCACGTGCGAACCGCATCACCATCTTCTTCATCCCAGTCGGAAACACAAAACTGACGGTGCAACTCAATTTTTCAACAGATGAATCGAGTTCTTCATCACCAGCAGGTAAACTACAAACCCAATCTGACTACAATTCCAACGAGAACCCATTCATCCATTTTCCCTGCAGACTCAATTTCATCTCTGATTTCTTCTTTTGCAGCCATAGACTCCAACATCGCTGACAATCAACCCATCTGTGGTTCCATTGATGAGACCAGCTTCATTCTCTCTTCACAGAAACTCACTTCACCATTTACTACTTCACTCAATCACATTAACCCTTCTTCCTTACCGCCAAGCTGAAACCCAAACCGTGATCAACACCAACACAATCTCCACCCATTGTTGTTGTGCTGCCATTTCGGATCCAAATCCATCTTGAACCCAGATTGTTCTTCCTTGTTTTCGCACCATGAGCTTTGACAGACCCTTGCTTCTCTCTTGGTTAGCTGTCTCCATAATCGCCATTTTCTCTTCACTCTGAACTTTCTCTTTATTTTGAACTTCAGACACAGATCTGAAAGAACAGGAAATCTGCGTCTGCTCTTTTAATGAATAAGAGGATATCCCTTAACATTTTACGGGGATCAGAATAACTGCTCTGCCCCCAAGATTCCAAAATGGCTGCTCCCTGGTGCCCCTGATTAGAAATACCTTGGTGCTTCAGTAACTTGCTATCTTCCTCCAACGACTGCCCCCAGTGAACTGTGTGGCTGCCTCCAATAATTCTTTTTGCGACATTTTTGAACCTTGTATCCTTCATGTATTTGAATTCATCAACTCCAAAAGTTATCAAGTGATGATCCGAGTTGTAGTTTGCTTCATTTTTATTATTAAATCTCAAAATACCTGCAAAATAGAAAACGGGTAAAATAAACAATATATGAGGATTTAGCCGACTAAAGTGCAGTAGTTGGGTACTCTTGAATAGGTGTTTTGAGCACCTATCACCTGGCCTCGGATGCATCACATCTTCGTGCATCTTGATGGTCTCCTTTGATCTCCATTTCACCATATGGTGTGGGGAATCTAAGGTGCTGGTGATAAGTCGACGCGGTTCCTCTAAGAAGATGAACCCATAATCTACCTATGATTGCATTGTAAGGCGATGGTGAATCCACGATGCTTAACCTCGCCATTGTCTGCGTCCACTTGTACGACTAGTTCCCCCTTTAGTTTGGATGAAGACTCGTTAAAACCATAAATTGTGCATGTAGAAGCATCCATTTGGTCAACTCTTAGCCCATTCTTAGGTATTAATTCTTAGGATTGGTAGAGTTACAAGCAGAGGGTCATTATGCATTTCCACATCCTGGTTGATATCTTTCGTGGAGAATGTCAGTGGTGTCGCCATCCACTCCTCCCAATCATCTGTTCAAATCCCATTCAATTTGTAGATTTCATGGTCGGTGATTCTTCTTCTTGTTCTTAAACTATTGCAAATATCTCCTGGCAACGAAGATCATGTTTCTTGTTTATAGGTAATCATGTTCAAAGATTTGAAACCTTTGGGGAGACGAACTATTTTCTCTTGTGTTACTGTCGTTGTTGCTTGTCCTGGTAACTGCACGTATTGTACGAAGTCTCATTGATTGATGTATCTTTGGACCGTATTCTTCAAATGCTTGCAGGCATCTGTATTGTGTCCACGAGTCTGATGATATTCACAGTACTCTTTGTGATTCTTAGTTTCGTCTCCTTGCTTTGATTTTAGGTCTCCCAGCTGATCCATAACTACTTTGAGATGTGTTACTACTTCTCCCATTTGTAATGGATCTGGTATCCTTCCTCTTGGTTGAGTTGTTACCCGGGGCTTTGTGAACGACATGGTCCTCCCTGTGAAATTGAGTAGCTCGGGACATTGTGTACCTCCCTTCGTGGTATACCGACTCTTCCTTGATATCCCCCGGGTATACATACTGCTGGTGGTGTCAGGATCCTTCTTCTTAGTTGGGTACAGCTTCGCGGTGCTCCTGAGTTGACTTCCTTATCTTCCCTAACTCGGTAACTTCGGGCTTGTGACTGTCTTTCTCTGGCTTCTGCCCTTTCCATGAGTGTTTTGTTCTCTTGTTCCAAAGCATATAACACTTCGTCCAGCTCTCTCTGGTCCTGGAGCATTGCTTATAGTTGTGTAGCTAACGGTGGTTCATCTGCTTCCCCATCAATTTCATTGACTTTATTGTTGAAGATGGGCCTCATCTCATTCTCTGACCCTTCTGAAGTAGTTGTGTACGTGGACTGACACCGAGTTCGTTGTTTGTTCAATAGGAGATCTTAGGGGTTCGGGTTGATTCTGCCTCTGGCTTCCTTCTCCGTTTAACATCCTCGGTGGTCCTATGGGTTGTGCTACTGGTTGAATTACTGGATCGCTGGTGGGTAGTGGTATGTCGTAGAGTGGATTTCTTTCCTCCGTATCTTCGTTGAGAGCTGCCATGATGTTTCTCGGTATACCCCTTGCCTGTGTGTCTCGAGCTTCTCAAAATCCGTGGGGATTTCTCCTTGGGCTCTTAGTGACTGAAGTCTGCTTCGTGTTAACGCTGGTTGTCGCCTGCTTCGGTTGTCAAGGAGTTCTCCATATTTCTTCCTGAAAACACAGTATTTTCGATGCAGTTTTGATGCCCTAAACTAGTAAATATTTTATTACTAAATTTTTTAATGTAAGTACTGCTGGACTCAAATGAATAGGTTGTCAGGTCCGTCCTGCTGTAACCTTAATAAAAGTAAAAAGTGAAAACAATTGTTTTTTGGTAAAAGCGAGGTTGTCAGGGTTGACTAAATCGAGAATACCTTGAAATCTTAACTTTTTTAAGGAAAATCCTATGGTTGGTTATCCCCAAAATCAGAGTTTGCTCACTAGTGAAATTCCTTAGTCAGATCGGGTAGGTCCGGCTCACTTGCTATTTATGAAGCTAAGTTTGCTCTATCACTCGAATCACAGTTCACCAAAAGGTGGTGTTAATCTTTCGTGCCTCCAAATCTATTTAATGTAATGAAAGGAACAGAAAAGAAATCTAACGAAAACAGTTTTCTTCCCAAAAATGAGGTTGTTCAAAACTTGCAAGGACATTGGTCCCTGTTTCTAGCGCCAAATTGTTACTACTAATTTATCCCGTAGTATACTAATTGTTAAGAGAGTGTTTTTCGAGATATTAACTTGAACACAGATGACCCTCGTTCCAGGTACAACTTACGAACAATACAAGTTACCTTAAATGTCATCGGGATCAATCTTGTAAAAAAGAAGACAATAACTGAAACAAGTTCGACCTGGGTAAACTAAGTTGAACTTGCTGGAATCGTAAGATAAATGCAACTAAGTTATCAATGAACACAAAGAAATAACAAGGTTCGGCACCAGAGTGCTTTACGTCCTCGAGTAAAAGATGATTCGATGTTATCAAGTCAATAATACAATACAAGTAATGCTTTCTTAGTGTTATATCTATTTAGTCACTTCTGATCTATATAAGATAAAGGTTTAAGAGCAAACGAAGGTATTGCCACACATATGAAAATACTCTAAACCTCTATCCTTAAGAATTATGCGACCCCCTTCCCTGTTGAGAATGGGGGGTATTTATAGTGCTTTGAATGAGAGGGCATTTTGATATCCCTGGTTCATTCAAACCTTTGATGTACCCTGCTGAGTCATCAGTCTTCGGTCACCGCTACTTAGGCCAATCCCTTTACTCCACCTTATCTATGAGGATCTTCTTTGCTATCCTGGGATACTTCGATCTTATGATGTTTTGGGGACAGATCTTAAATCTTCGGTCACCGCCTCTGAGGCTAATCTCTGCTTGACACGTCTCTTGGGGTATGGTTTTGTACAACGACGATGTTGGCTTCTGATAGGATGTCGTTTGTTTATCCTATCTTCGGTTGACAGGTGATCACTGAGCCGTTCGTTATAACATTAAATGCGCATTTAATGCTGTGTTGACTACTGCTCCTGCCCCTGTCTATTCCGACAGTGCCTATAATCGTAGATCACGTGATCTTTCTATCTCCACCCTTGATCCTTATCGTCTCGTGATGAGATAAAGGGCCCTGGGGTACGCTAGTCTCCTTTCAGGATACTCCGGTGAGAAACCCCTTTAGATGGTGCCACGAGTAATCCAAGATTATGTATT
This sequence comes from Papaver nudicaule, assembly GCA_023529015.1. Taxonomy (NCBI): domain Eukaryota; kingdom Viridiplantae; phylum Streptophyta; class Magnoliopsida; order Ranunculales; family Papaveraceae; genus Papaver; species Papaver nudicaule. Next base: position 38,807 of record JAJJMA010343575.1, read on the forward strand.
AACAGTGGATTTGGATTGAAAATGTCGTAATTCAGTCCGAAAAATACACAACGAGGAATGGTTGTTGCTGCTGTTTGATTTGTGGATCGTTTGCGACGAAGTAGAGACTCTTAATACAGTCTAGTTAGGACAATGCCCATTTTGTGGAGTTTCTTACCTGAAGTATAGTCACGAAAGGTTTGAGATATGCTCAATTTGTTGTACATGACAGAGTCGTAGAACATGGAAAAACTGAGCTTGAGATTGTGTAATACTATGGAGGAGTGTGGTTAGAATAAGAGAACCAATTGTACTCACATTTACTCAACAACCAAAACGCACACTGTGTGTTTGATACAATGACTGAATAGAAGCTGCGGAATGGGAAGAGAAGTGTGAGATGGAACTGCTGCAAGAGGAGGACTTTAGATTTCAAGGTGCAAATGGATGTTATTCAGTGAATTATGAAGGGGGTATTGGGTAGATTCGAAAAGTAAAAGCCAGGAGTACATGGTCTAAGTGGAGTTTTGGCATTATTTTGCAAAGATTATATCGGAAAGATGAATGCTAATGTGATATTGTTGCTGTGTGATGTGAGATTTTGAAGGTAAGACAGATTCCTGGAGATGAGTTTGTCGGAGATTCAACAGGTGTATTCAACATGAGTAAGACGTTGAGAACAAGGAATACAAGAGTTACTACTGGTTTGCCATGGTGCGGGGTGCAGAAGTTTGCTGAGTTAATGGATGTTGTTGTCCGTGGTTCTTGTCAAGTGGTTGCAATCAGCTGAAGAAGGTCAGAAATCAGGGGTTGGAAAGGATATTTTGAAGGTTAGAAGGACACTGAACATGGGTTCGATGGCCAACTGTGAAGGCTTAAGTGACTAGTTCAAGTAACTATAGTCCTTGGAGGTTGTTGTTGTCGATTGGATTCTTGAAGACAAATGTGTTGGTTTGGAGCATGTGTGAATGATGGGTTTGCAATGTTTTTTAAAAAAATAAATATTTGCTTGAGGATAAGCAAAGACTAAGTGTGGGGGAATTTGATAGGTGTTCAAAACACCTATTCGATAGTACTAATCATACACTTTAGTTAGCCAAAGACTCGTAAATTCTTTATTTTACGTTCGTTTTCTATTTTGCAGGTAATTTGAAGTTTAATTATACAAAATGAAAAAATACAACTAAATTCAACAATTGGAGACAATGAAAGTTGATGGCTTGAATATAAGAAGGATACAAAGCTCTAAAAGTGTTGCGAACAAGATTATGGGAGGCAGCCACGCCAATTTCTTCAAGAGTTATGAAGGCAGCCGTTGTTAGGGCATTATCCGGTCAAACCCACTAGCGTTGGTATGTCAAGTTGGTTGTCAGTTTTAGGTGTCAAAACACAATTCTTGATTTAGCCTACTAGAGTTTGGATTTATAAATTGGGATACAGACAAAGTAGTAGAGACCTTGAAGACGAAGACAACGATTATAAAGAAGACATCAAATATTCTTCATCGGCAAAAGGTTAGTAGAAGTTATGACTTTTATGGAAATTATTCTATCTTTCGAAATAGTCGGTTACTTTAGTACTGTTATAACGATTGAAATTTTGTATTCTTGTCTACATAACCATGAGTTCATGAACAGTGACTCCGGATTTCACTCCTGAGTTCCAAAACATCAATTTGTATACGTACATGTACGTGAACCACAGATTCGATGAATTTGGCCGGAATTCAGTAGGACGGTTCCCGAACCGTCTACGTGGATACTCTTCTGGGATTTCACGCGGGTTAAACTTCTGACTCTTTTATCTTATAGTTGGACTTGTGCTTATCAAAATATCTTATGTGGTCCATCTAACGAATCTCAATGTGTCAATAAGATAAAGATTATCTCTGGTTTGTTGGATCTCTATCTTGAAGTGTTTTTGAGCTAACAAAACACTTGGCAGATAAATGTTTAAAGATTTCCAATTGAGATAAATCTGGGGTTTCTTTGTGTGCAAGCTAAGTAACGGGTTCGTTTACACGCGCGCTTGCTAGCTTGTAGGTTAAGAAACTATCCTAAGCAACCTATCTTATTGAGTGCTATAAATAGAGGGTTAAAGAACAAATACCACAAGCATCAAGCATACGTGAAGTTTCTCTGTGGAATTGATCGTAAACTCTTTGCACTTCGGTGTAAGCTTGTTGTGGTATAGTCATCCTCTATGAGGTAGCAGTTCCTCTGTGGGATTTACCTAACGACTATAAAGACTTCTTTTGAGAGTTGGGAAACACAAGTAGGAGATAACGTACCTTTGTGGTTATTATCGCATTATATTCTCTGATTATATAATTAAAACAAACACAAGAAGTACGTTATTAATAACCGTCGAGGTAGTCCATAATCCATCCAGGGGATTTGCCAAGATTTACCTTGAGTTGGACCGATCACTTGTGATCCCACTCCGGTTATTATATTTGGATATTTATTTTTGAGATCGTCCATATCTTACCGTAAGACTCACGAGCCCAAACGAAAAGTTGGTAGTATTTCGGTACCCCTGCTTTTTCGGTCGGGATTTTACAAAGGAGTATAACAAGTACTGGGGGCATCCCTTCTACGTCACTAATTGCTACTAGGGGCCGCATCGTTATTTTAATCCAGGATGCGCGATAAGGGCCACTCCCTTGTTATATTTAAACTTCAGACGCGTCCAGTTCTTTAACTTAGGTGAGCTTTCTGTGTTCAGTTTTTAGACTAGACTAACTACAACTGAGACCAGTCGATGATGCTCCTAGCCAAGGGGGGTCAGTAGTGGATTACCATGGGTTCAGTGGAAGTGTGGAGATGGGTTTTTGAGAAGAACACATAAGTTGGTCAGAATTGGGGTGAGTTTGAAGGAAGACGTGAAGAAAAGTCAATTAATGTTGCTGTTGATACTCAAAAAAATCACTGAGGATAATTCAATATTGTGTGTATGAATGGATGCTTTGCAGAGAAGCTATTGAGTTAAGGAACAAACAAACTGAACTTACTTTTTTATAACAGGAAAGACGCCTGTCAACTGTTCGTGAAAATGTTTTAATGAAGCTGCGGAAACAGATCAAAAGTGGTGGCTTGTATGGGTAGTTTCAGCTGAAGAAAATCGATGAATAAGTCAATATGCTGAGTTTAATGAATGATAAGATGGGTCAGTGTTTGATTTGAGAATTAAAGCAAGAGAGATCTGTTTTGAAACGTGACTTTGGGTTGAACTTTGATACAAAACAGTGAAGAAATGGTGCTAATTTAGAGGAGTTCGAAGTGAGTACATAATGGTTTGGGTTCGAGTTTTGTGTGGTCTGGTATTCAGTGGTTGAACCATAACTGTTGTGTTGGTTTGTGGTGTTGTCGCTAGTGTTACACGAGCCATTGGATGGTGGGCTTTTGAGTAAGAGAAGATGTCCGAATTGAGAAGTCCAAGAGTCCTCAGGTCGGCAACAAGAAAAAGAGCTATAAAACTATTAGAAATTTATAGGAGAAAAACATCTTGTGACGGGAAAGAGTTGGTGTGCGACGAAGGAAAGGCTGTTGTTGGGGAGAAAGCTTAAAAAACAGTAAAAGGGTTTTGAGTTTTATGTTTCTTAATTATCTTCTTTGTATTTTCTATAGATTTCAATAAAGCTATGAGTAGCTAAACTCTTTTATATTGGTTAAGGATGTAACCGGAAGTTACAAACATGTTGATTAATTGGTGCTTTGATTTTATTATTCAATCTTTCATTATCGCTCATGTTTTACTACGCATAATAATTGTGTGATTGTGTTCATACAATATGATTAGTTGTTAGTGTGTTTAAAGTCGCGAATTAAATATGCTTAATAACTTGTCTAAAGCTAATTAGGAGTCTTAGGTAATTTTATCAAGAACCCTAATAATTAGTAGCAATTTGTGATTACTAGCGGTGTGAATCGTGAAGGAAGTCGCAAGTAAAACTTTGCCTAGGTTGAATATGCCCCGATTGTGTTTGTATTGCCTATGAATAATCTGTCTCACGTATTTTAATGCTTTCCTCAAGTTGAACCTATTAGCGATAAACACTAGGTTATTAGGTGGAATAAAATGCATGTATGAACGACTGCAGTAGGTGTTGACTAGTGGAGATGTAACGAAGTATTGACACCGCTTGGGAATACTTTAGGTTTGTTGATAACATGAATGAGTGTGTGGAGGGTAAAGCACCCTCGGGACATGTGTCCAGATCAGGAGGACTCAGCCTAATAGAGGGATATCGTGGTCATGCTTCGAATAAGTCTGCAGAGCTGACTCGAATAAGAGCTCAGTGAGAGAAGACTCGCACAGGTAGTTTGGGAGAAAGGATACGAAGACGTCTTCTGGAAGAACTTACCGAGGGCACCTCCTTACTCGACAAGATCTGACATTCCCACGATTGAGTAGTTTGTCCTATTAGCTGTAAACCACTTCTGACTCGGCCTATATAAGGCGAGCTCGGGATTCATTGTAAGGGTTGGATTTTTGGTGTAACCTAAGTCGTGAGAGTGAGATTAGGTTAGCTTCTCCTCAAAAATTTTAAGCATCATATCCATGTACTGATTAGAATGAAATACAATTTACAAGTTATTTTCATATTATTATTGTTTCTTATGCTTGATAGCTTCGGTATTGTTCTTATTCTCTTCGTGTCTATGTATGAAACGTATATTGCTTCCATGACCATAGCTAGACTAATAGATCTGATGGCTGTCGAGTATAAAGTGCTTATGCAAAATTTATACTCACACAATTTGGCGTTAGAAACAGACTGATTAAAACAACTTAGGGTTTGCCTGTGATTCATGGTTTTCAAATTTTTTGGGAAATTTTTTTCTAGGGTTTTCAAGCTTTTCTTTAATTCGTATTTTCATCATATTTTCTCTATGAGCTCCACCACCTTGGGTGTCTAAAGATCTTAAAAGCTTTAGTGCGCTCAAGGGTTTTGAGCAAATCATCAATATGATAAGATCGATGTTTCTTCAAGGAATTCATGCCTTGAAACGCAGAGTCCAATCAAGAGTATAAAAACTTTTCCAAAATGCAAAAAAATCTCGGCAAAAATCTAAAGAAAGAGTAGCTTTCACTTTGGGATCAGCCATTCCAATTTCCAGGAAATACCCTTCAAATCCGGTGTACCATCTATGTTAACAAAAGTAATCTAGGGTTATTTTTGAGTTTCTATACCAAGTCCATATTTGGAAACAAGCCTTGCAGCTTTCATACTCAGAGTCCAGATTCGAAAAAATAGGACAGCTTGCCAGAACCTCCTTATTGGGTAGGTAGATTTGGATAAGCCAAAAAACAGTTAGGGTTCGGTCAGAACGAGTATAATCAATCCTGAAATCTCGCACGACAGAATCTGTCATGCCTACTAGGATACATGTCAGACCTAGTACACTGCACCAGCCGCCCTGGACCTCATGAGTTTTTTGTTTTTTTTACAGGTCACTATCAACATGACTTCGAAATACGAACAAATGCCGAAGCAAAGAGTAGGTTTCTCGAGGCATGGCACAGGTTCTTCGAGGCACAACACTAGATTTTCAACGAGCAAATTAAGGACTATCTCCAGAGGTAGCAACAAGCACAATTTAGCATAGGGAACGTGTAAACGAGGAAGAAGTACAAATAGAAGACCTGGGACCAGATGGGGAAGGATTCCCAGTGGGTGACGAACCACCTCAACAACAAATTCAAGAGGAAGATGGGGAGAACGACGTAGACGACGACGAAGACGACATCCGGAATGAAGTACTGCCAGCGCATCAACCCACCGAGGAAGAAGCTACAAGGGCTGCACAATTCAGAAAACTGATCCAAAAGAACAAGAAAATTCGAAAACTAAAAAAGCAATTAGCCGAGGCAACTAAAAAAGCTGCGGAGAAATCGGCATCGAACTACAAAGGGAGCAGTGAGGGACACTCTCGCCCACACTCTGTATCACGATCCAGGGGACACTCGGTGTCGAGAAGCAACACCAAATTCATGGGAGACGACCCCAAGGACCCTGAGATAGTGATCTCGAGCAAGAAAACTGAACCCAGTATACGCCCAAAAGGAAACAACATACATTTGGTATACGAAAATGAACAGGCAAGGAAGAATGCCGAGACACAAGCTTTACAACAAATCATGATGGAGCAAATTAAAACGCTTCGAGCAGAGCTCTTCGGTAACATGATTCAATCGACCGATAAAGTAAAGTTGACTCAAGCAATTAATGACGTCAACCATTCACCACTAAGTCCCGAACTTCTTGCCAAAGCCATACCGGTAAAATGCACCATGCCAAGTTTTTGCATCAATCTTCGACGGGACTGGGGACCCAACTCTACACATCAAAATGTACCTGCGAGTATTTTTGGCCTGGGCAGACATAAACGAAGTGCTTTGCAAATATTTTCCTTCCAGCTTGAAGAGAGAAGCTTTGGCTTGGTACGATAACCTGACGGCTAGCTCGATCTCATCTTTCGAAGAACTATCTAAGGTATTCATAATTCATTTTTTATACAACAACTCATCGAAGCCAGGAGTGGAGAAATTGTTCAGCATTAGAGTCAGACCCGAAGAATCCATTAAAATCTTGACAGAGAGGTGGACCGCCCAGTGTGTGGAAGTAGGAAACGGGGCCTCAGAGAAAGACAAGGTGTGAGCATATCTAAACGCACTCAACAAGAATCATCCATTATACGACAGGCTCTTTTCCAAGAATGTAGAGACGCTGCAAGACCTTCGGAAATATCAAAAGGATCGGATCACGCTGGAAGAAATCATGGAGCAAGCAACTCAAGGAAAGGAAACCATATCGAAACAAGTGCACTCCATAAATAACTTATCACTCGAAGAGCGAGATCGCACCATGAACCATCAAGCAGGAGATTTTTCAAAACGAGAAAGGCAGAACGATAATGAGAGATACGGAAACGAGGGAAAATTTGGTGATGAGAGGTATCACGATAATAGAAAATACAACGACAACAGAGGAACTGATTCTCGGGGAGAATTCCAGGGCAATGACAGAGGACACGAGGGAGGCAGAAAGTTCGGCGTGCCAAGGTCGGGATTTCCTGCTTTTCAAAACAGAAAGTTGCCAAAGCTGTGTGTTACCATCGAAGACGCTCTCCGAAGCATCGAGCAATCCGACCTGGCAAGCGAGATGAGATACCCAAGAAGCAGGGGAAACAAACCAAAGCATACTCGAAACTCTAGAGATTATTGCCAATTCCACCAATTCTATGGACACAAAACAGAGGACTGCGTCACGACGCAGGACCAGATTCACTTTTTCATTTCAAAAGGAAAATTCAAGCACTTCCTTGAACTACCAAAGCCACCTCCAAGCCCGCCACAACCAAAAGAGGAGAAGAAACACGAGGCGTACGTAATAACTATTGACCGAAGCATCCCAAGATTCGATGACTGCAAGCAAGGTACTCGACCTATCAATAAGGAAAAAGGGTAATTGCCCCGAAAACATAGAGCAATTCCTCGTGGCAAGCAGCAAGGTACTAATGCCGAGCAAATCAACTAGCAAGCCGAGCTCGAGCAACATTGGAAATGATACTCTGGAGGAGCAATTCAGGGCTGGACCATACGTGATCGAAAAATCACTCGGAGGCGATACTTACATCCTAATTAATCTCGAAGGACAAAAACTAAGCACCCCAGTGGAGGGAAATAACCTGAAACACCTTAACTAGAACTTTATATGTAAGCAACGCATAAGAAATGTCAGTATTTGAATGAAAGAATAAAGGAAGCAGCTTGACCTGTTGTAGTTAAAAAATATTGCACTCCTCGACGCACTTCGATCCAAACTCCAGATCCTACTCGGCTAGGCAGAAGTCCTATCAAAATAAGCAAATCTCCAAAGGCTTTGACGCCATATACAGACTGTTTTATTTAGAGTATGTCGAGAATTCTTCAGAGGAAGAACCCTTTCATAGAGTTATAAGAATGAATCTAAACCCTGCTCCGTTTAGGTGGTTTTGCCTGAAAAACAATGTACCGTATCTGGATACTTTCGTAGTGCTCGAGATCACAATCGAATAAGACAAGCCTAAACCAAGTCAATGACCGTTCAAGTCTTGATTCGATCACAGAGAGGATAGAGGTTGATCTAGGGAGGGAAACCGTGAAAGAAACTTGAGATCAGGTTGAGGATGTGTGTTTCTGGGTGTGAGAGTTCAAGATCTCTGTCGTAAGAGTGACTGAAAATCTCCAAGGCTAGAAGTGTGTTGAATACTCAGGTATGTGCTCTGAGGCTCTGGTTGTTCTGAATGTTCTGCCTTGGAAGATAGAGGAAGCCTCTATTTATAGTGTTGAACTCACCCTGATCTCTCAATAGAGAAGGTGGAAGCCGTGGAAGAGTGGAGGAGTTGAGGACATGAGTTGTGCTCTGTAACTGCTAGAGTCGTGTAGAACGCGTCCACTCAGCACCACTTTCTCGTAACTTTCCATCATCTCTATCAGTTTCTTTCTAACTGCCGTAGACCGCCAAACCATACCCCTAAAGTTATCCCCCTGTGTGATGTTTTGATATCTCGTGTAGTGTGCAGATATTGTGTGGTTGTGTTGAGTTTAAACAGCGTTGTATGGTTATGGCTCCATGGGCAATGGGAGTGTGGCGCTAGAAGCGTGTGTGGTGGCTGTATAGCATCCTTGGCCATTGGCCAAGGCTAATAATTCATGGTGCCATGAATATGGCGCCATGGCATGGTGGCCACGACCTTGGCCACATGCCAATGTCGGATCTTGTGGCGCCATGAATCATGGCGCCACCGCGTTGAAGTTATGGCCTTGGCCAGTGGCCAAGGCCAACTTTTGTGGCGGCATGACCTAGGGGCCACGGCCTTGACCATTGGTGCCACGACTTTGAGGGCACGGCCTTGGCCCTTGGCCAAGGCCAATCCTTTCGTGGCGTGTTTAGGCCACGCCACTTCGACTATTGGCATGCTTGTGCACTTGTGCTATGGCGTATTTTAGGTTATGGCGTGCTTATCCATGGTATATTAGGCCATTCTTTGTTTAGATTGTGGCCTGCCTAAGTGTGTTTAGGCTGTTGTATGTTTCTCAGAGAGCTTTGGACAGGCCTAGGGTCGCGATGTTTCTGAGGTTTTCATTGAGACTCAGGTATTGAGTTGTATTTTAAGAGGAAATCCATGAGGATGTGTATCTATTAACTCTCCATCGTATACCAGTGAGCAATTCAGTTCTGATGTCAAGGAATTCGAGGCGATGTCGACATGAAGTAAATTGATGGGTTTATGAGTTGGTGGGGTTATTAGCATTGCACTATGATATTATTCTATCCACCGGGAGTTATAAGAGAGAACTCATAGAGAGTATATTCAGCTTGCAGAACAGGTTGTATTATGAGCTATAGAGATGTGCCTGAGTAGGCGATTGCCTTTTGGCAAGGCATAACTGAAGGGTAGTTTTACATTTTTGTTCCTCTTCTATTTTTCACCATCTACATTAAGTCCCCTGGTTAGTGTGGAACAATAATGTTTTATACTAAGCACTCGGATGGTGATAGCAATCTCAATGGCCTTAGGTAGTACCAGCAGGGGTTTACAAAAGATCAAATCTTAGTGTTAATGACCTCGAATTAAAATTGATAGCTAACTTATGTGTATAATTTTTTTTTTTTTTTATTTGAAAGCAGGTGAGCGAGATAACAAAGGGACATGGCCAGGGCGCCATGGTCACGGCGCTGCAAGGTTTGGGGCGTTGTAGAGGACGTGGCGCCATGGTAGCCACACCTCGGAATCCGCGACGCTATTTTTCTTTCTTTTTTTTTCTCTGTCTCTTTTCTTTTTTTTTCTACGCCAGCCTTAGGGTTGGCGGGATTTGGAGAAAGGCCTTGGTCTTTGTTTCCTCCTTCTTTTTTTTAAGAGTTGTACTGGTATTAGGACTCTTAATGGTTGTGTATATATATACATGCCTAGGTTAAACTTTCAACATAAAAGAGAGAAGAGAAAATGTTAGAGCATTGCTCGGTTGAACCCATTGATATTGTTATCTCAAGTCAGTTGTCAAGTTTATGAGACAAAAACACAATCCTTGATGAGTTTACTCTACAACCTCGGACTAGGATAGTTTTAGGTAATTGAGACGAAGACTGATGAAGACGAAGACCGGAGCTTACTACTTGATAAATCATAACGTCCTCATTGAAGGTTAGAAAGGTTTTTCCTTTCCGTATCGTTTTTACCATTTCTATCATACCAATAGTCTATGATGTTGTTTATTTGATCCGAAGGTATTCTAGGATTCCCGCCTTTGCATTTGTCACATTCGTGATAATATGTATAGGTAGAGTATGTTGAGTTGTCTCTTGAAATGACCCCAACGGTGAACGCGTTCATGAACGCGTACATGTGTTGCTTTTGGCATTTCAGAGAACGAGCTAAGTTTGTATGAACGCGTTCACCGTTGGGGTCATTTCTCGGTTGAACCCACTGATATTGCTATCTCAAGTCAGTTGTCAAGTTTATGAGACAAAACACAATCCTTGATAAGTTTACTCTACAACCTCGGACTAGGATAGTTTTAGGTAATCGAGACGAAGACTGATGAAGACGAAGACCGGAGCTTACTACTTGATAAATCATAACGTCCTCGCTGAAGTTTAGAAAGGTTTTCCCTTTCCGTATCTTATTTACCATTCTATCATACCAATAGTCTACGATGTTGTTTATATGATCCTAAGGTATTCTAGGATTTCCGCCTTTGCATTTGTCACATTCGTGATAATATGTATAGGTAGAGTATGTTGAATTGTCTCTTGAAAAATACCACAACGGTGAACGCGTACATGTGATTGTATGGCATTTCAGAGAACGGGCAAAGTCTGTATGAACGCGTTCATTAACACGTACATACAAGTTCACGGATTCTCCTGAATTCTCCTGAACTCTATTTGACCGCTCTATGAACGCGTTCATGAACGCGTACATATAAGCCATGAAGAAAACTTCTATCATTGAAGTTTTCGGTATATGCATGATTAGTTCTCGGACTCGTCATTACTTGGCCCATGGAATTCAACTACTTAATCCAAGCAATGTTCAAACAAATATTTGGACCAGAAGTCGCAAACCTTCAAATAAGGTTGAGTCTTCTTTAACTATTGTCCTAGTCCAAAGTTAACATAATATTGAGAATGGGTAATCAAGCTATGGACCTTCTTAGTTCCGGAACTTGCTTGAGCCCTATTCAAGGTTGCTTAAACTTTAAGCAAAGCCTCCCTTGGTGATCACTATAAATAGATGACCTTCTGCAAGATACAATCTCAATCATCTACACATCTGTGTATCCTTGCATAAAGGTTGGTCGTCATCTCGAAGTCCTTTTGGACTACGACTATTGAAAGACTTCACTTGAGGATCGTGAAGCACAAGTCGGAAGTAAAATTCCTGATCTTGTATCTTAGGTCGATTGAATTTTTTCAATCTTATCACGACCAAGATTTGATAGAAACTTCGTAAGGTAGATCTTGTATCGTAAACCATAGAAGTTCCCAAACGCAAATTCACGAACTAGGTTTCATACTAAGTTCGTCAAGCGTTAGGTGTTAAAGTTGTTTAGGCTAGATCAATAAGCCCTATTCAACATATCTGATTTCCATTAACCTTGACTTTAAGTCTAATGGAAATCACAATCGTATTCTTGTTTAATTACTTGGATACTTTTAGGCGTCCTGTTAGAGGCAGGGTAGCGCTAGTCTTCACGAAGGGAAGTGGAGCAACTCCTAGGCCTGTAAAGGACGTCAGCTAGGGAATCAAGTACGTAGGTTTCTGCGGGAGCCAAGAGACGTAGGAGCACATTGGTAGCTGAATTGCTTGTAGGGCGAATTCAGTCTCGATACATTCCAGTCCGATGTCTGAGAGTAGGCTAGCGTCTGTATTCGGTTAATATTGAGGGTGTTCACATCTGGAAGAGGTCCCGTGGTTTTTCTGCTAGGTTTGCAGTTTCTTCGTTAACAAAATTCTGGTGTTTGCAGTACTTTTACCTTCCGCATTATATTGTCTCTGATCTATATAATTGAAGTAATTGCAAGTTTGTTGATTCATAACCTTTGATCGAATTCATCTCTATTGAGATCTACAAGAACCACGTTCTTGTTAGGGTTTCGTTCTCTGAACTATACTCAGGTTGTTGTTTGAATATTGATTTGTGAGATCGTTCAAACAACTGTAATCAACCAGGTTCACGAAAACTAAAAGTTGGTCGTGTATCTCGGTATCCCCGCTTTTTCAGAAAAGGTTTTCCAGAGCAGTATTTTTTTCTCTTTCTTTTTGATTTACTCACTTTAATTGTATTTGTTAATCCTTGTTCATCATGTCGTCAAGTGGAGCAACAACGAAGAGCAACAAGGTAACCTAGGGTTTTGCTTATCGTTTTTTTTTCCCGCCATTATATATATATATATACATATATTACTCGTATACGTATATATATATACGTTTGGGCTAGGTAAAGTGATGGCACATCTGTGGCGCCGTGGTCTTATGGCTGCGGTATTGGCCGAAGAGCCTGTAACGACCCGTAAGCAGGTCAATGGCTATTGACTGGCCAAATGACAATTACGCCGCGTATTGACCTAATTAATTGAGATTAAACATCAAATATGGTAATTAATGAAATCGTAATTTGGACCAACTAATAGTATCATTAGATAGATCTTGAAAAGTTAGGCGAAATCGACTAATAGAATGCGTCAATCGGATGTCGGATGAAGAAGATACAACGGTCAGAAAATTAAGTTAGAAACTGGACACCCCTTAGTAATTTTGGCGGGGTGGTAATAGTAAAATCTGTTTTAATTAACATTTGATTAAATTCTTAATTAATCCTGATTAGGTTAAGTAATAAAATAATTATTAATTAATGATAATCATGAATGGTGTAAATAGGGTGGAAGAAACATCAAGTAGGAGAGGTGTAATGGAGGTGTAAGAAAAAAAAATATATTTGAAATTTAAATTAATGAAGAAGTTATCTTCTTCTTTGGCTAAGGTGTTGGTGTTGGCATGAGAAGAGAAGAAGATGAGTCATAGGTAGAGTTTTATATGAGAACCTTGAGGGAGAGATAGAAATAGAAGAAGAGTGTTAGAAGAAGAAAATGATGGGTGTAGCTGAGATAAAGACCTTGAGAAGAATTAATGATTGATCATGGTGGTGATGGTGTTGTAGATGATGGACACCATGTAGAACCAACCAAGGTAATATTTATTTAACTCAAATGTGTTGGCTATGAAATGGGTTAGTGTTAGTGTTTTTACCTGGAAAAACAATGTACCGTCTCTGGGTACTTTCGTAGTGCTCGGAGATCAAAGTCGAACAAGACAAGCCTAAACCAAGGATGGCCGTTCCCGTCTTGCTTCGGTCATAGAGAGGATAGAGGTTGGTCTAGGGAGGGAAACAACGAAGAAACTTGAGATCAGGTTGAGGATGTGTTTTGGGTGTAAGAGTTCAAGATCTCCGTCGTGAAGTCGACTGGAAATCTCCAAGGCTAGAAACGTGTTTCGATTCTCAGGTGTTTTCTATGAGGCTCTGGATTGTGTGTTCTAGGTGTTCTGAACGTTTCTGATGTTCTTAATGTTCTGCCTTGGAAAATAGAGGAAGCCTCTATTTATAGTTTGAACTCACCCTGATCTCTCGACAGAGAAGGTGGAAGTCGTGGAAGAGTGGAGG
>JAJJMA010343582.1:0-18680 GCA_023529015.1 Papaver nudicaule
TTTTAATTAGCTTCAGTGTGTCAGGCAAATCTGTTGAACCAGAGGAGCCTCTGGCATTGCTAAAATACAAATCCATTACATCAGAAACTGTTGAATTTTTCAGTACAAGTTCTCTATGACATCCTTTTTATTCATCTGATCCCAATAACTAGAAGAGAGACAATATACAGTGGCAATAATATTCCCTGTTCAGCATCTTCCTTTACAGTCAACCGCTTCCGCACAATTACTGAAAAAGACGGTAAAACAAGTGTGAACTGCTTGACGGTATACGTAAGTTCGTAAAATATTTCTAAATGGCGTTGGAGCCTACAAAGGGTTTTAAACATGGAACCTAATACATTAAGATAATGTTGCAGCTAGCTCCACAATAAAATACAAGGCGAAAAAGAGATCCCTAAGTAGCAAGCCTAATAAACGGCATTAGAAATTTCCAATAAGATTAACTCTAAAGCAGTAGTTTTTTAATCTTAAGAAGAGAAGTATTCTAGGTTGCCCTCTTGAAATACAACAACATGATAGCCTATACCATGTCATTTTCTAGGTTTGGAAGACAATCCACCAAGTAAACAGGAACTATTCTACGCTTAGAGGCAGGGAAATCGGTAGTTAAGAGACAAATGACCAGTAAAAGTGACATAGATAGTAACACCCAACATGTTTCTCATACTACTGGGGGAGAAGTTCTTATGCCCATTATATAAACACTTAAAACATTAAAAGTTAAAACTAGTAAAAGTTTTGTTTTACGGTACATATAAGGTGATTTTTTTCATGTAAGCTAGTAAACATTGAAAAGCGTCATACCTTTAAATGGTTGAAGTGCTTTTCTTTGGAGTCTCAATAAATCTACACCCATAGTTTGTTATAAGTGATTCTAGAACTTGACAACTTAAAAGGAGTTTATGCACAAACTATTATTCTCAGCAGTTTGGGTGAGGTAGTTTGTCAATGCCTGTCAACAAAATCAACAAAACATAGGTTGGTTCGCTTAAAATATCAAGGAATGATAAACGTGAGAATAACACTTACCCGAAATGTGAGAGGAAAAATCATTATATGATTTAAGAGTCTTGACCGGTGTGAATGGCAGCATTGTGCTTTGTTTAAAACTCCACCTAATTATGGATCATAAAATAAAAGTCAGGAAGCATGTAAGACCCTGATGTATTGCCAAACATAGCAGCAAACAGAAGTAAGATAACAAGTATTACCTTATTTTGTTCACTTTAGTCACCAAAGAACACTTCGTCAAATGCAAAGATCATTTTCAACATTTAGAAAACAGTCTATTGGGCAAACATGAATACCGTCTCCTCTTAGAGGCAGGGAACTCTTTACCAAAAAAAAAAACAGTTAACATCAAAATCAACAGCAATTAAACATTTTGAAAAAGAGAAATCAAAAATTAAGTTGAGTGAAATGATTAGCTCACATTGATCCTCAGGTCATGGTTTTCCTTATTCCTCTGGTAGAAGTCATTCCTGTCATACATTTTGTTCACAAGTCAGATTGTTACACTATTCTCTCATCATGAAGCGTAACTTGTTACACTATTCTCTCATCATCAAAATGTCAAGGTAAAAAGAACTAATTTCTTTGTAAATTAAGCCAAAAGGTTGAATAGAAATCACAATTAGCAATTCTACCCAACAACATGACATCTAGAATGCAAGAACCCATTATGCAATTCTACATAACAACATGACAACTAGAATGCACAAACCCATTCAGCAGTTCCACACTACAACATCACAACTAGAATGCACAAACCCATTATGCAGTTCCAGACTACAAGACCACAACATGTCAACTAAACAGTTCCACACTACATAAAACATATAAAGAAAAAGTTTGAAGGGTAAGAAACTCACTACTTATCAGCCACACCACCTCCAACGGCAGCCCCTCCTGCTTCCATAGCAGCACCTCCAGGTTCAACAGCAGCAACAGGAACATAAACACCTCCCGCCTCTTTCCAAGAAGTAATGTCATTAAGGCAGTTAGTAGTAAATTGTCTCAATTGAGACATGATACTAGCAGGGTCTAAACCGTGTCCACCTCTTCTAGCCACCGCCAAAGTAATCAAATCCAACATACTTCGTTCACCCAAATGATCAGTAACAGGAACATGGTTCCGATTCACAAAATCAGAATAGGAGGTGACACATAACTCAACCTTAGCCTGAAAAGACTGATTAGCACCCTTATTTTGAATACCCTTGGAATATCACAGTGCGTCAGAGTAATTACTACTCATCGGTTTCATTTCCGCGTCCATAACTGTTCAAAACAAACAAGGCCAGTTAATAACAAATACCAAATACTGCTCATTCCCACAGACCATTCACTGTTATTGACTGGGTAACAGTTATTACTGGTTACAGCAACTATGCAATATTGGTTCTGTTATTGACTGTGGTAACAGACAATAACAGTCTTAAAGAAGACTCTTAACCTGGGCATCAATAACAAACATACATCTGGCATCTTTCTAACTATGCGAAACAAGATTTCTTTGTGGTACTAACATAGGATAACTTAACCTGGGCATCAATAACAAACATACATCTGGCATCTTTCTAACTTTGTGGTACTAACATAGGCTAACTAAAGAAAATAACAAATTATTCAATTATGGCAATCACATTTTCAGGCCAGACTCTATTATGTATCTCATAGCAAACATATGCCTAGATCTAACACAACAAACTCCATTTCATGAATGCAAATTATGTAATAAAAATGAAAGAGGGCAGCTCCATCTATTTGATTTTCATTCAAGTTTCTTCTCGATAAAGAGACAGCAAAACAAGCAATACACTCATTGCAGTCAATGAACATCGATTTATTTGATTCAACTACACCACATACACATCCATTCATTTAAACGCTTAACAACTAAGTCAAAGCAATAACAACTTTGCAGTCACTATTTTCTAGTCAAAGTAATAGCAACATTATACTCGACAATACTACAATTTCCAGCCACTAGTCACTACATAGACCAGCCATTAGACCATCCATTCATGTTGATTACATAAACATTATTTACACTGCTAAATCAAAGTTCAACAAACACACTCAAAATCTCAAACACTGCTTATGGAGGTTACCAACCAGTTTGCTTGGGGGTGTACCAACTAAAAACTGGTTCTTGTCAGTATGGTGTAACAACGCCATACTGACAACACAAAACATTAGAAAACAAGCTTTAATATGTTATTCCAAACATTCAGCAGACAACATTCCTAAACAACACCCTAACTGTTAGAAAATTCATCTCCATCCCAGACCCGACTTCCACCAGATTGACAAGCTCTATATCCTCTAGTAGTAAAAGGTGTGTGTTCAAGTTGAATTTGATTTGAAATCCTTGGAGAGCAAGTTCTAGAAGAACAATTGTAACAAATCAAACTACCTACATAAAAAGTTGAAACTACACCAGTAACCTCAATATTATTATCTCACAGCATGTTTTAAACATTGACAATATCTAATAACTTCAATCAACAATTATAGTGTGTAATTATCATCGTATACATATGAGATGTACCAGTATTTAAAGGACTGAAGCATGAAAATAGGCAAGTGATACTGATTTTGTTTTGCAAGTTCTTGTAAAGGTATAATCGATTGGATTGTATTTTTTTTTCAAGATCCAAACAAGAAGATGACTTGTGAACAAAATGTATGACATTTTTTCTAATTTAACAACTGTGATGAACATTATGAGAAATTTAACGAAGTGGATTATCAGAAAATGGAGGTCTTACTGCAACATATTGGCTACAATTAGGGAGGTATTACCCTCGAAGCTATGGAATTTCAAATTCTCGAAGCCAAATTAAAAATTCTCCGAGCAAAACATAATTCAATAAATTCCCATTACCCCGATCCACGAGCAGCCATCGTACGCACTCACTTAGGCTATGAGAAAAGAGATCATAATGCGATGATTGAATCAGAGAAACCAGAGTTGATTTTGGGTTTGATCTTATTCTTCATCACCAAAGAAATTCTGGAAGAATCCATCGTTGGCGGCGGCCGCAGCAGGAGAAGAAATGTAGAGAGGAGGGAAGGAAATACTCTGATTTAGAAGTAGAACTTACTTTTATATACAAAGAGAACCTATAGATATGATCCAACGGACTACAATGCATCTAGGGTTTTGTGGAACATGAAGGCATAATGGACCTATGGGTCCATTGTAGCTAAGTTTGGTCAGGGTCACTGGTCAGGCCCAGCGAGCAATTCTATTATTTTTACTTTTACTTTCTTGAGTTGACCATTGACATGGTGCCTATCCAAATTAATTCTCTGGATGCTCAATCTGTTAATGCCATGATCTCAAGGGTGTCCCATGACTGCACTAAGTAACTAGTGTACATTATATGATTTTCAAGGATAAAAAGGCCAGAGAAGTGAAATTCTTACCTTAGGCATGAATATTAAGCCTCATTTTACTAGTGCTAGTCTTAGATTTGATTTCTGCTGGTTAATCAAAATTTACTTTTGCATTTAGAAAGCCCCATTATAGAGGCAATGAGTCACTCTGTGCGCTACTGGTAGCGTTTTTGATCTAGCAAATAACAATGTCCTGTCCCAATCTATTCATTATTCCTGACCAAAATATGTAATAAGCATTAGGAGGACAAGGTTCAGTGACCTTCATGGGCGATTTGTTGCATGAGCATTCTTGTTTTACAGGGAAAAAGTGGAAGAATTAGGATACCATAGGTATTGGCACCATAAAAAGACAAAGCCGTGATTTCTCTTTTCCCCCATTAACAGCTTTCATACAAAGGATGGGATCCTCTTCCAAGGAGGAAAGCATGCCTTTCAATGGCCCCCCTTCAATTGGTTGTTAAATTTCCACAAAATTGGTAGTGGGAGAGTATTGTAGATAAGAAATCCACTTCTCCTTAAACCTTAAAAGTCTTATCTCTCTTTCTTTTCTTTTTTTTTTGACAAAAGAATTAATACATGATTTATATTGCTAGTATATATCTCTTTTTTGGTTTCAAAAATATCAAAATTGGTAAAGTCAATATGAGGAAGAGGGAAAGACGTACTGAAGCCTGAAGTTAAACGAGCAAGGAGGAGGAAGAAGAAGCGGTAGAGCAGCAGTAGCAGGGGTTCAGCTGTCCTTGACTCATTTCTAGGGTTTATCATTTGATTCAAGAGAAGAGTTTGAGAATCTAGAAGAAAGAAGGAAGGGTGCTGGACAAAAACGGCTATAGGATATAGGCCTATAGCGGCAAAATGAAATGGGCTTAGGAAATAAGCATAAATGTTTGGGCTCACTCCCTTTAGGTAAAAGGGGAATGTTTGCAGCTGTCCCGTTGACTTTATAATGTGTGTTCATGTGACATTTTAATTTATTTTTTAATTGTAGAGACAATTAATGCATATGGATGAAACACAGTTTGCACCACAGACCTAGAATGAGAGATTGTTTCTCAGCCAAACAGAGGTATACTACAAGTTGACCTACTAAATTTTTTGGAATGGTGGGAAGTGGGAACTGTGAATGGCGTGATTCAAAGGTTACAGAGGTTTCAAACCAATGCACCAGAATGAATAGATAGTGTGCATTGTCTAGATTTTTGTGACCAAGAAGGCGAGAATAACGAAATTCTGTTATGCCATCAACTTCTTATGCCATTACATCACAATGCCTCTTATGATTTTCTGGTAGACAAGTTCGATACAAAGATGGCTGGGTGGAAAAGGAATTACATGACTCATGTAGGTAGAACAATGATGATCAAGACTGAGCTTGGTCTTATTCCCCATACTACATGGCCACTTCTGTAGGTACCAGAAATCTGGTGGACACGTGTCACCATCCTAAGGGCGGTAGCAAGATAGTGAATACACCGAGAGATATGAGATTAAACCTAAAAGTAACTGATTGCACCCCACTCAAGGATGAGAGGCGTGTAAAGTGCAACTGACCAAAGCACGGGTTAGGTTGAGGGTACTACAGAGGCATTAAATGCCAAGTCAGAAAGAGGATTACAGCTGTTTGCACCAGTCGAACCAAGAGTTTCTCTAAGGGTGCGGTCAAACAGTCTGGAGGATTCAAGACCGAGGGTATTCTCTAGAAGGTCCCTTTGAGGACACGTCTCAGAGAATACTCTCCGAGAAGACATGATACAAGAAGAGTTATAGGAATCAAATTCTGGAAGGTATATTGCAAGGAAGATTCTAAGAGATGGTATACTAGAAGAACGAAGGCCAGAGCCCTTATGGGATCTCTAGGAAGCTCAAGTGTATCTCTAGAGGGCATCCCAGAGATGGACCTCCAGAGAGGAAGACTCGCAGAAGGGATGGCGTATCTCGAGGAAGAAATAGAAATAGTTTAGTTTCCATAGCCTTGTAACACTGGAATATGTACTCCTTTACCTTTTCGTCTTTAAATACCCATCTCATGTGAGTTAGAAGGGGAAGGTGAAAACTCACAGGAGAAACCTAGCTTAGGAAATAGAAAGGCCTTAGGCTAAGTTTGTGGAGTTTGCTTGAAGCTTGAAGACTTAGTTATTCTTGAGAGAATGTGAGGATTGTGTAACCATACTCAATATTAATGAAATTACCAAGGATGTAAGCCTCAACCGTGAGGAAAAACCTTGTTAAAAAACGTACTTGTGTTATGTTTCTGTTACTTTCTTTCATTTTCTTTAATGTTTGGTGGTTTTAATTAAGGTTCATAGTTATAACTTAGATATACTTTTACTTATGTTCTTGAGTAGATCTTCATCTAAGACCATTGGGTGTGGTCTCAGAGAAATGAGACTCACAACTTTTATCATTCCTAGAGGTACAATGAAGAGACTAACAAGAACAATGTGCAATTTCTGGTGGGATCATGCAAGAGATGTTAAGAAGATGCACTACATTGGTTGGAAGCAATTTGAGAAGACTAATCAAGGAGCTGGGTGGACTGGGTATCAGGTCACTCATGCATCTTAACAAGGCTATGATAGCTAAGTTAATATGGGAATTCCTAAATGAATATGATTGTCTCTGGGTGCAACTAATGAAGGCCAAATATCTCAGAAATAACAACTACTGGAAGGTCAAGAAACCAAAGAATTGCTCTTCCACTTGGAGTGCAATGATCTTTTGTAGACAAGACATGAGAGATGGATGATGTTGGGCTGTAGGTAAGGGAGATAAAATTGAGGTCTGGTCTGACCCATGGGTGCCTAATCTTCACAACAGAGTTCATGAAAGAACTGTTGAATATAGTCATCTTAACATGAGGTTCAAGACCTAATTAGTCAAGACTCCAACAGTTGGAACGAGGAGAAGTTGCTTAGCCTGTTCACCAATTCTGAGATTACTAAGATCAAAGAAATATACATCCCATCTGAAGTTAATGGAGATATTGAAGACAAACTTCACTCGATACACCATCCTACGGGTAAGTTGTCTTTCAAGTCCTTTATAAAGATTTTACAGCTTAATATGACCTCTACTTCCAGTTATCAGAATCCCCCTTTTCCTTGGAAGAAATTCTGGAGAATCAGTATCCTTCCTCCCAAGATACAACACTTCATCTGGAGACTTTTAAACAATGGGCTTGCAGTTGTAAAGTCTAGAAGTTCATAAAAGAAGTTAATACTAACTGTAAAGTTTGTCACAGAGCCCAAGCTATCTTATTTGCCTCTCCAATGGGGTTTAGAACTGGTGAAGACTCAAATAGCTCAATTCAAGATTATATTACATCATGGATGGCTGATAATGAAGATTTTGAGAGATTGAAGATGGGGTGTTGCATGTTCTGGGCCATTTGGATGCTTAGAAATAGGGCTGAGCAACAGATGGGTACCCGCTAGATTTATCCAATCCGATCCGCACTTTGGCGGATGGGTACCCGATCCTCCATTTAGTGGACTGGACACGGGTTGTGTTTCAAATCCGCCATTTTGGCAGACTGGACACGGGTAAATCCGCCAAATCCGTTGGGTACTCGACCTTAAGGGTAATCTAGGGATGATACTTATATATCAGGGATAATATATGAAATTTTATTTTTATATATAATGTGTACGGTTAAGCCTCGAGAGATTACAGTAAATAAGCCTGATTTTTTTGGGGGCTGTGATGATTTAATGGGAGTTGTGGTCCTCCAAAATTGTCACACTAAAAAGCAATAACCATGACGATTTTTGGAGGACACAACTCCCATTAAATCACCATAGCCCCCAAAAAAACCAGGTAAATAAGTAGCGGAATTAGGGATTCGTGAGAAGCAGAAATTAGGGTTTCCTCGTCTGTGTGTTTGGTGGTTTTTATGATCTGGTTGGGTTCAGAGGTTCTACGATTAAGAAGTGGATGATAGTTTATGTCTCTAAATCAATTCTTCAATGCAATTATCAATTTAATGATCAATTATTCATTGCAATTATCTTAGTTTCGTTTTGAAGACGGGATATTTGCTGCTTGTTCTGTCTCCATGAGTTTTTTTTTTCTTGAAACTTAAACAAAATCCGTGGATTATCCGCATCCAGTCCGCTCGCCCGCCCCACCTGTTGAACTCGAATCCGCCGGATGATAGACTGGACACAGGTGCAGTTTCCAAATCCGCCATTTGGGTGGACTGGACACGGGTGGTGCCAAATCCGCCAAAATCCATCTGTTGCTCAGCCCTACTTAGAAATAATGTGGTTTTCAACAAAAGAACAGTTAATATCCAGGCTATTATATCTGATGGTATGTACTGGTATAATATGAAAATGAAGATCTCTCCTCTAAAACCTATCCTATGGAGCAAGACATCCTGGATGCTGAAAGTAATCAATGGCATTAAAGTGAATTTTGATGGTGCAGCAGGTCACAGAGGTTATGCTAGTGCTGCAGTCATCACTGATTATAAAGCTACTTTCATTGGAGGATGTACTAAATCTTTCAGTTTCAGCACACCCCTAGAAGTTGAAGCAAATGGTGCGCTAATCGATGTTGAACTTGCTCTTAAAAAGAAGTTCACTGATATTATTTTAGAGGGTGACTCTCTTAATGTGATAAATCTTTTGAGATACAACAATATTGAGTGCCCCTGGAGAATAAAGGATATCATCGCAAGAATCAAAGACTGCATTCTGAGTTTCAGAAGTGTACAGTTCAAGTTTATTTGTAAAGACATCAACGGCTTGGCTCATAATCTTGTCGCTTATGTTACTTCTAACCATATGTCTGAGACATGGTTACACACCCCTCCTTCTTGTATCACTCATCTGTTAGATGAGCTCTCTTTTACTTTGTTGTAGTTTGTTTGTTTTTTTGTGGGTTTTCCCAACCTTCAAAAAAAAATAAAAAAAATAAAAATAAATAAATCTGTTATGGCACAAGAAGTGTAGAAATCTCTAGTATCATGACCCTCGCACCTTAGTACTACAACTTGGCAGAAGCTAGCTATAGAATGGCAAGGTTTGGTAAGAATGAGAATCCCATGAGCTGATAGCAGAACATAATATTACCAGCAGAAAGACGAAAACAATGTAAATTTCATGTGGAGATACAATTCAGATTTCTTCTGCAGAATCAGTAGAATTTGTGGAGAATATTGCTACAGTGGAAGATCTATCCCTGGTTCCTCAAACCATGGAGATTAATTCAAACTTAAGTATTCAGTTTGCTAAAAAAACAGCAATATCAAATGATAGAGAAAGGGTAAAAAGGAAAATTATTTTCAATACAGTAGATCAGCTTATGGATGCTACAAACAATATTGGAGCTGGATTTGGAGAAAGGGAAGATATAGCAAGATTGGTGTATGCTGAAATTGTAGCAAAACACTTGAGAATTAGTGAAGAAAGAATCAATAGCCCATTAAGAAGACCGGATGCTATTATGAGCAGTGAAGATACTATTGAAGATTCGACAGATGAAAACTTGGCTAATGGGGAAGGCATGACAGCAAATTTGGAGACAATTGGTTTAAATGGATCTTAAAATATTAAACTGGAATATGAGGGGAATAACAGTATGGGAGAAGATGGAAGCTCTAAAGGAGTTAATTAGCAAAACAAAGCCAACTTGTGTACTAATTCAAGAAACACATATGATGAAGATCACATATTATATGATAAAGAGTTCTCATAATCTATGTGTTGTATCCCATACCATCATTTGTCGTTTTAGCTCAATTAGTAGAGCGCGTGGCATTCTGCCCCGAGGATGTGGGTTCGAGAATTAACGTTTTGGTTTCGAGTTGCAGAACATGTATGCACAGCTGCTACCACTGTTGTTGCCTGCTCCACCAGGAATGGGGGCTATGGGTGGGGGATCAATCTTATGTTAGTGCAAAGGCAACGACGACTCTTTAAATTAACAGCCAGTTAGTTAAGATAGCTCTTGGTGCTTGTTGGTAATGCATACTTGTGTTGTGGTTTGTGCATGAAAAGGCAGAGGTTAGAAGATAGCAAGGAGGCATAGTTTTGGCATGGTGTTGGCAAGGGTTCTGTCCAGTTTGATGGCAAGTGTATATCTAGTTACGTTTTTAGTCGTCATGACCTTGAATGTCGACCACGACGACTCCTATAAATTTTGGGTCTAGTCGTCGTCATCATCTGAATGTATAGCATGACGACTTTTCATGCCTATAATGTAGATATTGTAATCTTTATGTCGTCATGGTTTTAAACAATTAACGATTTTGTATATTCGTATATGTGGAACCATGACGATTTTTGTATGTTCGTAATGGTTGTCGTGTAATATTGTCGTGACGATATTTCTCAAAACCATAACGACTAATATCATTTTTGGAGCAGAGAGCGTTTTTTTTTTACTAAAAAATCGTCATGGTTTGGAGCAAATCCATGACAACTTGAAAACTTGCAACCTACACGAAAATTGTAATGAAAAGTCCTCAAGGTTTGGAGGAAAATTATGATGATTTTTCTGTTTTTCATCGTGCTTATGAGTTGAATCATGACGACTTAGTAGTGAAATTCTATCAATCGGCATGGTCTAATATATTACCATGACGATTTTTCATCACGAAGGTGGTGGTGGTGGTGGTGGTGGTGGTGGTAGTGAAATTGGAGGTGGTGGTAATGAGCGGAATTAGAATTTGTGATGGTGAAAATGAAGGTGATGGTGGTGGAGGTGGTGGAATTGGAGGCGGTGGTGGTGATAATGGCCAACTATCTAATCCCAATATAATTGGCTAATTAATAATCTTACATTTTTGATTATTTATAAAGTAACTTTCTTATCCTAATCATTACCTCTAATCCTATTTATGGTAGATATGGGGTTCTGTGATTACCAACCAAACATCCCTATTTTGGCATTTAGTGTTTGCTCTTTCTCGCCCCTATTAAAAAATCCCTCGCCCTCAAAATAGCCAGGCAAATTTAGTGTGCCAAGGTTTGTTGTGAGGTTAGATTTAGAGCTAGCCACCAAAGTTATGCTCTGCCAAATATCTTTGTATACTTCTGGTCCTTATGCAATGTCCATTTACAACTCAATTTGGACTCACCTCCCTCGCGGACTGACAACCACAGATGTGCCTACTTTACCTGGTTTACCACCTGAATTTACAATTCAGCGAAACCAGCTGTCTCAGTACATGATCAAGGCTGCGGTTAATTATCACAACGGTCCTTTTGTCTAGGTAAACTTGTCTTATAGAAAAAAGAAAGAAAAAAAACATAAGAATAACCCTGAAAAACATGTCAGTTAAGAAAGTCACTTATCATTAGCAATAAGAACAACAACCAAAACATGTGCCATCATTTATTTTATGTCTCTTTGAAAAGACCTAAGTAGAGAGAAATATGATTCTAAGTATCAGCATAACATTATCTTTATGCTTCAACGAAAAAAAAAAATAAAAAAATTAGCTACTTTACAAGCTACTATTTATATAATTCAGTTCCAATCTTTTTCTCATTCTTCATCTTGTTCCTCGATACACTATCAAATGGCTGGCTATGTGACGATGCCATTCTTCACAGCATTTTTGGTTGTTCATCCTCTTCATCACTTTCATTTCCCTGATATCAACCGGGAACATAGAGAAACCAAGGTCAGTCGTATTATATATATATCACCAGAACATCTAAAATTGGTACCAACAAAAAAAATCATCAAACAGCCTTTGGCCCATATTTGGCAGCACTGAGTTTCACTGAGCATGCTTCCTAGATTAGTAGCAAGAAGCTTTTACATGCATTGGAATAACCTAGTCAGTGCACAACGGCTAAAACTTCGGAATAAACAATGTCTCCTAAGGTTGTCTTTTATCCTTGGCACCAGATGAAACAAGAGTCTAAGGATGGCAAGGGTCGATTATCTGGAAATATGATAAACAACTACCTACTTGCTCTTAGAACTCAAAGTAAAGAAGACGAATTTGAACTAAAAATACCAGGAGAGGGGAAAAGTAACCCACGTTGACAAAATACGCAAGTGCATTCGGCCATAGGTCATCTTTGATTAGCTCAAACACCTGCAGTGACACAAACACAATCTTAAGTAAAGGGACATTTTACCATATGGGGAAAGAAGCTATTCCACCACCATAAAAACAAAAATAACGGTCCCAAATTTGGGAAAGAAAAAAGAAGTTACCTCATAACGATGCCCTCCGTTAAAAACTTGAGGAGCACAAAACCAGGTTAAGAAGCTATATTCACAGATAAATACACGTTAAGTTCGATAACATCACATGCGCCCATAAAAGAATCACACAATAAGTGTTTACTGTTTAGCAATAGCCAAGAGACAAATGTAAGGAAAAGTTCCACTGTTAGCAGAACAAAGAAACCATGATTCCAAACATTTGAAACCACGCATCCCCATAAAGATACAGTAATCTTGATCTCTATGACCCATTGCCCATGGGGTATGGAAGAAAACCTGTGTTATAACGACACTCGTGTCTGACCAAATTTTGCCATCTTGACACATATGGACACCAACGCTCGTGTCCAAAAATAAAATAACTAAGAAATAATACAGCACATCTATGAGACCATGAAGCTAAGTAGAATATCAAATATCAACGCAGTATGTTTATCTAATACTTTTTTGTATTAATCGTATATATATATGCATTTCGCTATTTATTTATACGATGTCCGCGTTTTCTAGTTTTTTTAAGTTGTTGTGTCGACGTACCGGATTGGACAGGACACCGTGTCCGTGTCGCTGTAACACAGTAGAAAACATATATAGCCATGAACTATTCATACACCGGAATTTAACTCCATTGAGAAAATGTCCGTGTAAATGTATCATCATATCATACATCTAATTCAGGTTCAAGCAGAATCAGTAGGTTAACCTTTCCCAATCCTAACATTAGAGAGTAAGTTTGCGGGACTATTTACTACTCTCTCCGTCCAAGTTTACTTGAGGTATTTGGTTTTGATACACTCGCCTTACACTTGCTAAAATTGATGTTTTTACATAAACTTTTTAACAAAATCCTTGCATTTGAGTTTGGAAATGTAAAATAAAAGATAAAATGCTTGGGTACAATTATAAATATCATTTTTTTAACACAATTTTAGCAAGTGTAAAGCGAGTGTATCAAAACTAATTACCTCAAATAAACTTGGACGGAGGGAGTATTAGTTACTAAGCTCGCGGGACCATTTATTATCAGTTACCCCAAATAATCCATGAAATGATATGCAAAACAAATTGCAGCAACTACAAACCGGACGTGCAAGCCATCTACGAAGGAAAGATGTTAATCACTAGTGTAAGCACGCACAAGTCCGATCACTTAGCAGAAACAAAGCATAAAAGATTGTTAATTGGCAATGGACCTCTAACCTCATCGTTTTGGTAACAGGAATGTCATATTGATATTCAGTAGCAATGCCCTGCTAACCCAAAAAGATGATGTGTGAAATTATGCTTATAATAATACCAAAATAGATGTTTTGAAGTGATAGATAAGATTTCTTTACCATGTCAACCTTCCAGTCGATATTGACAGCACTTAAGTTAGTCGTTCCATTGTCAGAAAACGAGATTCTCTTTCTAAGACTTGGGTTTCTGAAGTATGGGTTCTTCTTGAAAAACTTCTACAAAGAGTGACACCAACTTAAAATAATATTCTCCTATATGATAACAATAACACAATTGAAGAATGAAAGAGAGTAACACATGTTAACACCAGAAGTAAGTGGATAGGAGGGATAAAGAAGAAACTCACTAAAGTAATAGTGTACCCAGATATGACATCTTCATCTTCAATATCTACGGAACATACAAACCTGAATATCTGCATCAAATAAATAGTGGTAGTAGAGGATGGAAAGTACCAAACATTAGGGAAAAACATCAAGGAATAAAGAATCCCTCATACGAGCATTAAACTAACCATTTCATACAGTAGAAGGTAAAAAAATATCCAACCTTTTGGTCTTCCTCACTAAAAAGATCGCCAAGTGCATAATGACTCAAAAACTGCAAAAACAATAACATAATCACACAACATTCCAAAAAAAAAATATATAGAATTTGCATTAAAGACTAGAGTTCTTCAAGAGCAAAAAAGGACAGTCAGATTACTAACAGCTAATAACCAGAAGTTTGGAAAATTTTTAAATATCTCATTTCTTCTTTGATAAAGAGGTCTCTGGAGTTCTATACATTTCTGCTCAATAAGCACCTGCCCTTTCCTTGCCTCGTTCTCAAATTCTCGCTCCACCGCAAAGCATTCACCGTATTTTTTGCTTTCAATCTATAGAGCATTCACAAATAGACAGACACTATAACTATAAGGCTAAGACATAGGAAGAAACAACGAACAAAAAATTAACATGTGCATTTAACCATTCCAAGCTTGTCTTGTATGTCTTCCATAATCTTCAATGCATCTAAAACTCTCGGCTCGATTCCTTTCTCTACTGCAGTAATCTGAGACCGCTATTGGGGAAAGAAAAAAGAAAAGAGTTTTGTCACGATTTTTTTGTGGTTCCCAGATAATACAATGGATCTTGTTTCGAAAAAGAAGAAAACTTGCGTAAACTTACCAGCACAGAACTAAAAGTAGGAATTTTACGGCAGGGTAGTTGAGTTTTATCAAAAATAAGAAGGGTTTTCCCTCCAATTCAGAAATGATGTTATTATATACAGTATATAGAAAGAATTTGGGCGGGTTTGATAAGGTACTTGGCAAGGCAGACCCAAACCCGTGTTATCAAGCCCGGGCATTAAAAAATACGCTGATCTTCGGACAAGTATTTTCTGATTGATGAACCAATTTTTATTCTTTTTTTAGGCAAAAAGGGCAAAGCATATTAAAAAGGAAGGCTAATTTGGGGTCTGCTGAAATAAATTGGGGACAACTTAATTCATTCCCATCCTATGTAGCCTGCTAAGGAATGCCTAAAAAATGTAAGAACTTCAACTCATTCTTCCCGTTTAAATTACATTTCTCCCCTTGTGTGCTTAAAAAACTAAACTCAGTCATCCATCATTATTGTTTTGAGACTTGTTTATAAAAAGATGACCGCAAGGAGAGCATGCACTATAACATACTGATTGACAACATTTCAGCAGCCAATGACAAGAAAGGTGACAAGTAACTCACATTTAAGAAATAGTAGAGTGCGTGTGGCCATAGACACTCTTCGATTGTCGTAAGCATCTGGAGATGTAGAAGCATGCTAAAATTAATTATAAGCTTCCAAACAGAATTGCGAAGTCGCTTGCTCATTGATTTGCAAAATTTACAGACGAAAAGAAACTGAGAAAACGTATCCACAGTATCTATGACTTTCACCATACAAACCAATGCATTGTTATAACTAGAAAAGAATATGGTTCGAAGTTCACCTCTCCTGGAATATCTTTGCGTGCAGGATCAAAGAACCGTGCAAGGAAGCTGTTTTCAAAAGATATTCTGAGCATAGAGAAAGGAAAGATAATAAACAAAAATTACAATTTAGTCATGTACCATCTCAAGCGCATCTGTGCTGGCTAAGTTTTTAAAGTGTTAAGTGACCTACAGAGTAAATGAACGAAACAGTTGAAACACAAATTTCAACTGTACCGTAATCTGTCAGATAGCGCATACCCTTATAAACTAAAAGTTTGATATTGCAAATTATGTATGGGCTGGAGAAAGTAACAGATTTAGTGTGAATACGAAGTTGAAACTATGCCTTTGAAAAACTTGGCCCAGCTATGTAACTTAAAGCTATCCATATACATAAAAAAACAAACCTTTTGCAAATATCTGCGCGCGAGTGAGTTCTCCCCTCTTTAACAGGAATCTCAATTTCTGATCCAGTTATAGTGTCCTTGACAAAATAATCGATAATAGTTATAACACGTAGAAGATGCAGCAGATATACTGAAAAAGCCTTGTAAGTATTCCCTTACCGTGCCCTCCTTCCTCAACCACGAGATTTTAGTTCCTTTTTCATGAACTATTCCTTGGTCGCTGCGTGAGTATTTCATTGTGAGGCATTTATTTTTAAAATGCGGATTCTTGTTAAAGAGCTGCAGTTAGAAAATTATTTTTAAAATGTGGATTCTTGTTAGGTAAAAAGTACACATATTTACCTGCAGTCGATAAAAACATAAAAACGAAGAGCGACATCTGAGTAACTTGTAGTAATTAATAGGAAGATGGGGATATAGACGAAACTTACAAAAGTGATTACGCGCTTGGATTTGTTTATTGGGCCATCTTCCGCAGACACAGACACAGACACAGACTCTAGATACTTGATTATCTGCATACAATATAAACGAGGGGAATATGTGAATCTCAAGCTTTGACAGATGTAAGATTAGAGAATCAATCCTTAAATGTATACAACACATTGGAGGCTAAATTCTGCAAGCATTTAATTCCAGTTCACGCAAGGCACACCTCTTCGTCTTGTTTGGTCAAGTATTCCCGGAGACAATTAAGACTCTGCAAACAGAAACGAGACACTATATAACACTAGGAAGGCATCTGTGTCAAATAAAATAATTCCAATTCTGAGACAATAATAAATAGAGAACAGATTACGAACAGCAGTCCGCCAGAAATCAGGAATCGATTTGATAAGCTCAAATCTGTCGTCGCACAGACCCTTCCGTAAGATATTATACTTGCGTTTCACTGCAACCATCTTATCACTCTTCCTTGCCTTCTTCTTATACTCCTTCTCCCATGCCAACTTTTCAAGGCGTGCCTTCTCAGTGATCTATGATCCAATACAAATACTCCTTAGGATTCGATTTATTATCAACATAATCAATCAATTAAATTTGTTTGCGGCTTACCTTCTTAATCGCACCTTCAACTTCTCTCCCATTCTTTATACATTCCTCGAGGATCTCGTCTAACATCATGTTTCTTTTCCTTCAATTCAATCTGGTATCGGTGGTTGCAAAATTGTGGAAAATACAAACCGCCTAACTACACACCTCAAGTTGGAAGAGTCTATTTACTTATATATATAGGCGAGGAAAGAAAGTCTGAGAATTTTTCAGGGGACGTTGACTCTAGTCAAAGCCCTAATTTCCTTCGCAATTAAACAAAAGACTCCGATGGGGCCTTCACAATTAACCTTATCAGGGTTAAACTTAAAGTCCATAGATTTTATTTAAACTTGAACTCTATTAATTAATTAATTATTAATATTTATATATTTTATATATAATAACAGAGTTATTTTAATTGTTCACATTCACTGGTGCTTCTGGTTGATTCTGACCCCACCATTTAAAATTTACCAAGTAAAAAAATAAATAAAATAAAATAAAATAAAAACCTTATTTTTCTAAAAAAGAATAAAA
The DNA here is from genome assembly GCA_023529015.1 of Papaver nudicaule. NCBI lineage: Eukaryota > Viridiplantae > Streptophyta > Magnoliopsida > Ranunculales > Papaveraceae > Papaver > Papaver nudicaule. The sequence goes on from JAJJMA010343582.1 coordinate 17,776, forward strand.
TAAAAACCTTATTGAAATAATATTTTCTTACTTGCCAGTTCGACGTTGTTTTTTTTTTCTTTTTACTGCGTGTTGATTTTTTCGGATGCAAAAAAATCGTTCTGTAGATTTTTATGTGTTTGTTGTTCGTACGCAGGTATCCACGATTGCTATCGTTTTTTTTTGGTCGCTATGAAATCTTTGTTTGGGTCGAAAATTGGGTTATCTCCTGTGATAAAGGTAGGTAATTGATTTAATAATACATTATTTTAATGTTTTTGATCATCTGTGATTTTTATTTGTGCAAGTCGTACATATAGCTAGATGGACAAGTGAGTTTCGAATCTTTGTACACTGCCTATGCTAATTTTTTGGTTTGGCTTGAGTATTTTTGTTTACAAGCTGGTGTCGGGGATGAATCTGATCGATGATTTTCTTTCTTTCGCGAGTAGCAGCGAGCAGATCATCGAGTTAGTTTCTACCGGTTATTAAAGTTCTTCCCAGGTGGTCTTTTTCTGTTCTTTAGTTTTTTAGTTTCTTATATCGGTGTTGCTTTTTTTGAAATCTACTACATTAGTTTAGGTTTGATCATACATTATTTGTCTTTTGCTGGTGTAGTAGAACTGATGCCTGGGCCACTATCTGTGACAATAGATAAATTCTATTGCGATTAGTTAAACCCGACGTGATCTACGGGTTTTCTTATGTCCTTATGTCTAGCGTTACTCTAAGCATACGGGTTCGCAGATTTTATTAGCCAACCATGCTGCAAAATTGTGTAGACAAATGGATATAAAATGACAAACTGATAATATGCTTTACTTTAACATTCGTGAAGCTCCACTCAACCAACCATAGTTCTTGGCGACGCTTAAACAAAATTTCGGATTACGAAGGAAATAAATACTCTAATACACCGGGTAATA
>JAJJMA010343604.1:0-13256 GCA_023529015.1 Papaver nudicaule
TAGGCAATCGCTTCTTGGAAAGGTATAACATAAGGAGATTTACGATTTTATCCCTTCTCCATTTTTCACCATCTACACTGGTAGAGTAGCAAGGTATTTTTTGATGCCTTGAAAGGCAGCTTCATGATCTTCAGTCCAGTTGAATTTTTCTCCTTTTTTTCAAAATGTTGAAGGAGAGTTTACATTTGTCGGAGAACCTTGAAATGAATCTATTGAGCGAAGATAGAGTACCATTTAGTCGTTGAACATCTTTCACTGTTACTAGTGAAGGCATGTCTCTAATAGCTTGAATCTTTGCCTGATCAGCTTCAACACCATTTTTGTAACAACATAGCCCAAGAACTTTCCTGAGGTGACGCCGAAAACACATTTTGCTGGATTTATTTTTAGCTTAGTAACTCGCATGTGATCAAATATTTCCTTTAGGTCTTGCACATGATTCTGCTTCACCTTACTCTTAACTAGCATATCGTCGACGTAAACTTCCATAGTCTTCCCAATCCATTTCTCAAACATCTTCGGAGTCATCTCCTGATAAGTAGCACCAGCATTCTTCAACCCAAAAGGCATCCTTGTGTAACAGAATAGTCCTTTAGTGGAAAAGAAAGCTGTATGTCTCTGATCTTCTTCATCTAGGGGTATCTGATTATACCCCAAATATACGTTCATGAATGATAGTAACTCATGTCCCAACGTAGCATCAACAGTTTGATCAATACTCGGCAAAGAAAAACTGTTTTTCGGACAAGCCCTGTTAAGGTCGCTAAAATCAATGCATAATCGTACTCCCTTGTTCTTCTTAGGTACCTGTAGGGGGACAAAACTATCGAGACACGTATCATCCACACAATAAAGAAGCACCTAAAGGAAAGACTAAGCTCGAAGCACTGAATAACTCAGAATATCCATAGCACGTGATATATTACGAAGGAAGGAATACATTTGAAGGGACAAGCGCCCCGGGATATCGAAGAACATCAAAATAACAATCTACTTCGAAGGCATTCCGAAGGCCACCAACTTACTCGACAACCTCTGACACCACCACGATTGTGTATTTTGTCTTATTATCTGTAACCTACTTGTAAGTTCGGCCTATAAAAGACGAGCTCAATCTCCATTGTAAGGGTTGGATTTTTTTGATAAGTCTTGTGGCGTGTGAGTGAGATTAGGTTAGTATAAATCTCCTCAGTCTCTAAGCACAACATCCATATATTTTATAATCAGAGAAATACTTTACTTAATGAATACTTTAATCCTCATCTTATCGTCGAATGTGTCTTGATCTTCGATATTGTTCTTAGCTTTACTCGTAATTGAAGATACGTATTCTTGTGGTTAGAACATTACCTTCGCAAGTAGATGAGTATGATTCCTATTAGCCTTAGTGTGTGTTCTGGATTGGTTCTCTCAGGTGTTTGGGAAGTTAGGTTACAGCTTCAGAAGCTTCGGTCTTACTTAACTTCTAAGTACTGGACTAATAATCAACAAAATTAAGACAAAGTGTGTTTTCTTATTGATTTCAGAGAGAGAAACTTAGATTACAAATGACTGCAAGGTCGGTATTTATAGACGTACAAGTATAGGCGGATAAAGTAATCTAGAACATTCTAAAGTATTATTACAGTTGTGTCCTCTAATGTCGGGGATGTTTAACTAACTTTCCGCCTTCTTGTCTTTGCATACTTCTCCTTGAGTCATCTGGGGTAATCTGCTTCCTTTGGTCGGTCTTCTTCTTGAAGGCCTTTTGTCTGTTGTCAGTCGACTGCGAACTGTATCAGCACCTTTTCTGGTTCTGCTCCGCATGTCAGCACATCTGCCCTTCAGTGGATGACCTTCTGCCCTGAACCATATTTTGTCATCAACATATTTGCCCCTAGTTTAGATTAAATCTAGTTTTAGGCTTGATTTGATTTAAACTTTGAGCTGTAGCAATTGGTGATGTATAACTTTTGAGTTTTTAAGTTCTCTTCTTCAGTCGATCTGGCAGCTTTGGTTTGCCATTTTAACCAAATAGGGTAATCACCCCTTTCTCCCTCAAAAGAAAGAAGTGTCTTGATTTATCAAGGCATTTAGCTTGAGATCTTCTTAGCTTTGACGTATTCTTCGACTATTCAGTCGACTTTTTGGTTGGTTGAATTTTCAATAATTTATGTTTTTCTGCGAATTTCATATTGCTTGTCTTACTTCAACCAACTATTGATACCCTTATGTTGGGAATTCATTGAATCGGTATCCAATCGACTGACTTAAGCTTCTTACTTCAATTAACTTATATTCCTACTAACATAATTTTGAAATTGGGCGTACTTCTTGTTGGGCGTAAATAAAATTGCCTCTTCTTTGGAAGTTTTAAAACTAGACACATTCCATCGTGTCTTTCTTAAAATAAAACGATTTTCGAAGAGTATTGGGTTTATATCTAAACCCTTCTTCTTCAATCAATCTTTTCTTCAAGTTTTCTGCAACTAAATTTTTTGCCCTAAAAAAAAATATTAGAGCTATGTCTACAAATCGAGGGAAATCAATTACCAAATCTCCTGCGGTTGGAATTAAAATTTTCATTCCCCCTAAATCCCATAAAAGTCTGATGGTTATCAAAGGTCCTCCAAAAGGATCATAACAACCATCTGAAGCTTCGAGATCTTCTAAAAGTAAGTTAAATTTGTTCATCTTTTCTCCATAATTTTTTTTTTGCAATTAAATTTAAATTCTAGATGGCTTATATTTCTTAAAAAAAAAAATTAACTATTAGGGAAAAGAGGACCTGTTGAGCCTGAATCGAACCCTCTTCCAGAGCGGGATGCTGGAGAAATTTCTTTCTGGAATCAAATCCTCACTGGAAATTCCGTTTCTGACATCACTCAACCTGATTATAAGTTTGCTAAGCGATTTATCCTTTATTCTCCTAATCCTGCCGAAGTAGCCCATTACTCGGATCTTGGTTTGGATGATGGGGAAAATGCAGTCTGTGCCGTATCCAGCAGATTAATCACTATTTTTTGAAAAAAAAATTGTTGACCTTTGAGTATGCGATCTGATATTGAATTTCCTGTTCTTAGGCTGTAGTTACCTCCGGGATCCGCTTCCTCAGATGCAGGTCTTACAAATTAGAGATTGATCGTCTCAAGAAGAAGCTAGAGAAGCTAGAGAACGAGTCTCCTAATCTTCGAAAATTATATGAGATGGAGAAAGGAATTTCCGAGAACTGGAAAAATAAGCTCTCCGACGCTCAAAGTCAGATTAAGACTCTTGAAGGTGAGATTACTGGATTTAAATGCACGGTATCTTCTTTGGAGAGAGATCTTCAGAAAGCTGCATCTGATCTTGAGTCGTCTGAGGATTTGGTGCTTCGTTACAAAGAAATGGTTGAAAAACCTCTTGGCCCTGGTGAGTATGCAAGACCTTTGTGAATTGATAGATTTAAAACCTTGAGCCCTTGACTAAAACTTTACGTTTCTCACTAGCTATCTATTTGATCAATTCTGAAGATGAGGAAGCTGCAGTAGAAGAATGAGGCGAAGCTACTACTCTTGATGTTGTTGAAGTTGAGAAAGCCAAAAGTTCTGATGAAATGGAGGCTACTCAAGAAGATGATCTGAGGTTCCAAAGTGAAGATGCAATTCTCTTTTGGATTTCTTTCTTTTTCTTTGCTCCCTTGGCTTCTTTCTGGGTTTTGTTTTGTATGAACTTCTTCTCTGTAATGATCTCTAGGTCATTACTTTTTTTTTTTATGTAAGGATATAATTTGTGACATACTCTCCTTTCCCTCTCTTTTTTTTTTAATTAAGTAACTATTTTATTTTGTTAATGAATATCTGCTTTTATCCATAAAACTGGATGATCTTCTATATTTTGTTTGACTTTGCACCTGACTCTATTATTGTATTTTTCAGATGACTTAAAAAACTTCATCTGAAAATATCATTTTTAATCTTGTCAGATTTTTTGGGTTCAGATTTCATTTCTTATTCTTTCAAGGAAATTTGCCCCTTGTATTTGACATTTCCAAAAATGTCAACTTTATTTTATATATTGAAGGTATTATTTAACAAACCACGTTATTCTTTAGATTATTCAGAATGTAGTTTAGATACCTGTTTTTTCACTGACTGAGAGTTTCATGGAGCTCTCTTGCTCTTACTCCTTACAGCCCTTTTCTCATTCATTTCCTCTCTTTTTGTTGAACTGATTGGGTTCTCTTGGCTTTCATTTTATCAGCATCTCGTTTCTTTGGTGTAATGCCAGCCTTATTTTAGCACCACTAGTGGATTCAGTTACCTTCCACTTTCCAGTGTGTTGATGGACTTACTTCATTGGCGGCACTTAGCTAGATCACATCCGAGCCATCTCATTATACTGACTCCAAGCCGGTTCCCGATGGTGAATCAGCCGACCACTATCTTGTCAGTGCTCTGATCTTTATCTTTAACCGTTAAGATACAAAAAGATATTTTCTGCCTTATAGGACATTCGACCTACTTTTTTCGAAGACATTTTCTGTATGAAAACATCCTTCTTTTGACCGTTTGTTTCAAGAGAGATTAATTGAATATCTTATCTTTAAGAATTTCCTATATTTTCTGGTTATCTGAAGAATTCTGACCGTATTTAGGATTTTCTTTTGGTTCTGCCTTGTAATTTTAATCATCTATTTTATTACCTTGAAATCATGCGTGCACTCATTCTTTCAAAGCTTTTCTATAGATTGATTATTAATTATTAAGCATTTTCGTTCCACTTTTATGTGGGTAAATTTGTTTGTTCATTCGCAGAGTCTTCAGTCGACTACAGATTTTTCTGCAGAATATTATTTGTATTCTGTTAGCATAACTTGTTGTTTGTGGGTATTGCTCGTGTAAGTTGGACTTTCATCAGAAGAAATATCAAGAGAATCAAATAAAAGAACAACCTTTTTTTTTTTTTAATATGGTTTCCATTCTTATTCTCACTTGATTTTACATTATTTCTCTTAATGATAATATTTCTTCAGCTTCGATCCATTGTATGGATATTTCAAGCTTTCTCCTAATTCGTTTTTCAACTTATATGAATCTCTTCCCATGTTTTCAGAGACAATGAACGGTCCTTCCCATCCTGAACCTAATTTTCCCTTTTTGTATTCTGGGCTACTGGGCAATACTTCGAGTAGTACTATTTCACCAGGTGAAAATTCTCTTGGTGTCAGTGATTTTTGGTTTCTTATCATCTTCCTCTGATACTTTTCCAATTGTACTACTGCCCTTTATCTTTTCAAATCAACTTCCTCCAATTTCTGTAGAATTAACGCATCATTCATCTGTGAGTTGACTGCGATGGTTCTAACAGTTGGAAAAGTCAATTATGTGGGTAAGACAGCTTCCATTCCATAAGCTAGAGCAAAAGGGGATTCTAGAGTTGGTACTCTCTTTGTGGTTTTGTATGCCCAGAGTACTTCATTTAGGATATCCGCCCACATGTCTTTGGTTGAATCTAGCTTGTTCCTTATGTTTGACAATAGTGTCTTGTTAGAGATTTCAGCTTGTCCATTTCCTTGTATAATTGTAATTTTGGTCTTAGGGAGAAAGATATTTTACTTCTGTTTTATTTTCATTTTCTGACAGAAGGTTGCTAATTCTCCCCCTTTGAATTGTGGACCATTATCTGCGACTATAGCCATTGGAACTCCAAATCTACAGATGATTTGCTCCCAGATGAACTTTATCACATCTTTCATTGTTGTATGTGCTAGAGCTCTGGCTTCCAACCATTTTGAAAAATAATCTGTTGCTACTAATAGATATTTCCTCCCTCCTGGGGCCTGAATATTAGTAGCAGGATTTTTAGTTCTAGTGTAGGTAGAATCCTTTTTTCAAAATGTTAGGGTTATGAGTTTTTCCTCATCTTACCGTTATGAATGGCCCCAATATATCCAGTGCCCATTGAGCGAATGGCCAAGGGCACAATACACTGTGGTAGATATCAGTAGGTGTATGAATTTTGTTGGCATACCTGCGTAATATTTTTTTTTAACAAAAAAGTCGACTAAGAATTGATATTTCAATCATCTAAGATACTTGTATTTCTTAGTCGAGAAAAAGGATTTCAGTCATCTGAGTTGTATGACTTTTTTAAATGACTTCTCTCTACTTGTATTCTTAGTCGAGAAAAAAGGATTTCAGTCATCTGAGTTGTATGACTTTTTTAGATGACTTCTCTCTCTATATATATATTTTTATTAATGATCAAAAGAAAGGGATTATAAGTTCTTACCTTTGACATTTATCACATTTTCTCTTAATATTCGCCACATCGTCATTCATTGTGGGCCAGAAATGTGCTTGCGCTCTTGCTTTATCCACCAAAGATCTTTTTCCTGCATGATTTCCACAATCTCCATAATGGATCTCCTTAAGAATGTTCTTCCCTTTGCTCTGTGTTTCGCATTTTAGGAGAGGTCCAAGGAATTGTTTCTTGTACATATCATCTTCAATCATCTGATAGCTTCCTGATTGTGTTCTTATCTTCCTTACTTTCCCTTGATCTGTAGGTAAGACCTTATTCTTTAGATAATTGTAGATATCTTTCATCCATGATTCATCTAACTCTGATTGTGTCAGATGAACTTTTTCAATCTTCATATCTTCGTCAGTTGACTGGTCAAGTGCAGATTTTTCTAGAATTTCAACTTTAATTTTTCTTCTGCTCGCTCCAGGTATCACTGACCCAAGAAATGCTAAAGCATCTGCATGTCGGATTTTTCCTCTTTGTACCTGCCTGAAGCTTAATGTGGTTACCAGTTTATCAACTTTTTCCTTATACTTTATCATTTTAACATCTTTTGCTTCATACTCTCCTCCCACTTGACTTGTTGTGAGCATGGAATCGTTGTACAGGATGAATTCTTTTAATTGAAGTTTCTTGGCGATAAACAACCCCTGGATCATCGCCTCGTATTCTGCTTGATTATTCGACGTCTTGAAGCTAATACGAAAGAAAATTCCATGAAGCTATTTTCTGGTGTTACAACCACTATTCCGATTCATCACCCCTTTCCATCATCAACAAAGATTTTCCAAACTCCAGGTGTTGTTAGTGTCGAGTCTTCACAATTCACCTGAATATCAATTGGTTGTTTATCGCCTTCTCCGAATCTTATGTCAAATTCAGGGTTTTCGACTTGAAAATTTACTAAGAAATCAGCAACTGCTTGTCCCTTCAAGACTTTTCTTGGCAGATATCTGAGACCAAATTATCCCAGATGTACTCCCCATTTCTCGATTCTTCCCATTTTTGTCTTATTTGACAATATAGCTTTAATTGGATACTCAGTTATTACTGTTATTTCCCAGCTCGAGAAGTAAGGCTTTAATTTGATTGACGAGAAGTATAATGCAAAGATTACTCTCTACAATTTCGAGTATCTTGTTTCCGCATCTGTTAAAGATTTGCTCAGAAAATATATTGGCTTCTCGCTTTCTTCATCAACTCTGACTAGAACCACACTTATCGCTGCTGGTGAAGTTGCCAAGTATAAGAAAAGGTTTTCTCCTTTAATTGGTGCTGATAAAATCGGAACCTTTGTTAGATAATCCTTGATGTGATCTAGGGCTTTCTGACATTCTTCGTCCCATTCAAAACTTTCAGCATCCGGTTTCTTCTTCAAGAGATTGAAAAATGGCCTACATTTATCTGACAATCTCCCCATAAATCTATTTAGAGAAGCCAGCTTTCCTGTTAGATGTTGAACCTCCTTTTTATTTTTTGGCGGTTACATCTCCAGAATTGCTCTAATCTTCGAAGGATCTACCTCTATTCCATTTTTCGTCACCATATAACCAAGGAACTTTCCACTTTGCACACCAAATGCACATTTGGATGGGTTTACTTTCATATTATATTTTCTTAAGACCGCGAATGTTTTCCCCAAATCTCTCAGATGATCCTTTCTCAGTCGACGCTTGACCACCATATCATCTACATAACACTCCATAGTTTCTCCGATCAATTCTTTGAAGATTTTGTTTACGAGTCTCTGATAAGTTGATCCGGCGTTCTTCAATCCAAAAGGCATTGCTTTGAAACAATATAGACCCCTATCAGTGATAAATGCCGTATGTTCTTCGTCATCTGGGTTCATCTGGATTTGGTTATAACCAGAATAACCGTCCATGAATGAAAATAGCTAATAATTGGTTACAGCTTCCACCATCCTATCAATGTCTGGCAATGGGTAGCTATCTTTTGGGCATGCTTTATTCAAGTTGGTGAAATCGATGCAAACTCGTACTTTCCCATTTTTCTTCATTACAACAACAATATTTGAAATCCAATCCGGGTATTGACACTCTCTTATGATCTTCGCTTCTAGCATCCTATCAATATCAGCATTCACCGCATCATATATCTTATCAGCAATCTTGCGTTTTTTTTCTGTTTGACAGGTTTTGCTGTTGGATCTATTTTTAGAGAATGACAGATTACTTTCGGATCTATCCCAGGCATGTCGGACATCTTCCAAGCAAAAAGATCCACATTATCTTTCAATATTTGGAGAAGATCTTCCTTTTCCTCAGGTGGTAAATCTTTTCCTACCAAAGTTATTTTTGGTTGCTCGCCTGTCCCAATATTTACTTCCTCTAAAAGTTCAATAACTTCTTCCTTGAATTTCCTTTATGGAAGAGTGATTAAATCTTTTGCCGCTTCTGGATTTGCTGTATATGTCTGTATTTTGTCTCGTTGCTTCATTCACAGACGACTGATTTCTTTTAACTTAATTTCTTCCTTCGTTATTCTTTTTGGTAGCCGCAACTGGTACGAACGCTTGTCCCCTTTTGGATCTTCCATCTGATTTAAAGAAGCAATGGCTAATTCTCTTGACACGTCTTGATCTCCGCATATAACATATACTCCTTTTATTGTTCGGAATTTCAGCTTCTGATGGTATGTTGAGCTGATTGCTTTCATCGTATGTAACCAATCTCTTTAGAGTATCATGTTGTATGGTGATTTTGTGTTTAGTACCAGAAATGTGACGTTTGTAGCAATTGGACCTGCTTCCACTCGCAAGATTTCTTCTCCCATTGGGTAAGTTTTTGATCCATTGAATCCTACTACTGCCTCACTGATGCTTCTCAGCGTTCCTTCTTTTATTAGGTTTATTTGCGCTGCTGCCTGCTGGAAGATTATATCACAAGTCGATCTGCCATCTATTAGGATTTTTCGGCAGTCGTATCCATCTACGATCAGGTTTACCACCAGCGCATCCGCATGTGGAGTTATCACCCCCTGAAGGTATTCCGTTGTGAATGTAATATCGTCTGGTGGCAATAATAAACCTATGCTATCTTCATCCAGAGAACATGATGAATTCATATGAGTAGAATATATTTCTTTTACTTTTCTTTTCTTCATTGATGAATCTGTCTTCAGATTATTCCAATCTTTTGATGAAGAATAAATCATGTTTATCTCTCCTTTCACAGAGTCTGATCTCTTCAACAAGTAATTCTTCAGATAACCTTTCTTCATAAGGTCATTGATGTGTCGCAATAGATCACTGCAATTGTTCGTCTTATGATCTCTTTCTCCATGATAATCACACATTGATCGTCCCTTTCCTCTTGATCTGAGGATGTTCGACTCAATGAAATATGGCTGGTGTTTAATGAACTGTAATACCTCTTCCGGGCTGGCGTTAAGCTCTTGGAAAATTTTGGATTCTTCTTTCCATTTCCTCTCCATAATTTCTCTGAAATCTGTTTTTCCAGTCGATTGAAGTTTTTTTGAGTCGTCTGAAGAATATCTTTTGTGAGTCGAACATTCTTCAGTCTGACATTCTCTTTTCCTGTAATTATCTCGTGCTGCATCAATGGTTGTACCCATTTTTATTAGTGTTGCATCTGAAGCTTTCATTATACATTCGTGTAGTAGATCTTCTCCTCTGCTGGGTTGTAGATTATTTCTTAGTATCATGCACATGAAACAGCTACACCTGCCTGTCTCTTGGACATCTGAAGTTATTGAATCTTTAAACCTTGCTAGGTATTGAGACAATCCTTCATTCATTTGTTGCTTTATCTCCAGCATATTGTTTGCTCCTTTCGGTTTTGAAATGGCTCCTGAATATCTTCGTACAACTTTCAAGTACATCTTCGAAGCAGGAAATTGACTCTGCTGTTAAGAAGATGAACCATTTCAATGCGTTTTCCCTCAGGCTACTAGGAAAGATTCTCGCCATTAAAAGAGTATTTGTTCCATATTGTGTCATCCGTTGTCCGTAATGGAATATATGCATATATGGATCTTGTCCTTCATAAAAAAAATTCAAAATTTGGTAGGTGGAAATTTATAGGTAGAGGACACTCCTTTACCTCCTTCGTAAATGGTCCAAATTTGAATTGGATTGTTCGATCGTCTCTCCCTTTGCTTAAATCCTCATAAACGTGATTCATCATCTGAGTGAAATCTTCTTTTGAACATAGAATGTGGATTGAATTTTGATGTAATGAATTGATAGATTCTGATGTTTCGCATGTTATCTGAGCTCTAACTGGTTCATTGAATCGTATAGCTTTCGTCTTATCCTTTCTTTTTGGTTTGTAGATCATGCTCATGTATATTGATCCACTGCAGGACATCTTCACAAACCAATTCTATTAGCATTGACAAGCATAAATTTAGAAAATATGTTTCTCCTTGAAAAGTTTGTTAGATTCAAAAACTACTCATTGATTAATCTATTTTAGAAATCAAGATCTTATCAAAATTTTATCATTAAAAATACATGTGAAGGATTTCGTTGGATCAATATCAGATCTAAACTAGGTTTTATACTATCTCGCAAGATTATTAATCGATAACTTATAATGCAAGAATTCTAGGCTAAAACTTTTATAGAAGAAGAGTTTGACAACTGATCAAGCAGATCTATTTTCTCAGCTATCTGACGTTTCTTTAGCTTATTGTATGAAGTATTTCAGATCTATGTATGACATATTTAAAGTTTTAGACAACTTATTTGTAATATTCCTATTAAAATCTTTGTAATAACAGACATGATACGGCGTAAAAACGTTATTAAGTTTTATACCAGTTTTACTGATAGCTGATCAAGCAGATAAATGGTTCCCAACTATCAGCTATAACCGTGTGCTTTTCCTCAGATGAACAAATAAACCTTTCATCTTTATAAGCCGAATATTAATAGAAATTTTACTTAATTGTGAATCTGGACTCTATATTAGATCTGAACTTTACTGTTTTTCAGAAAACACTACTTATAACCAAGTTTGATAGCTGATCTGGTTGTATTTCAAGTTCCCAGCTATCTCAGGTGATTATATATCCAGCATAACTAGGGTTCTGATCGACTTTATTATATTGCTAAAAGAACATGTATCGGAAGTCGCTCAGTTTAAACTGAAATTGCATATCTAAACTTATTGTGAATAACTTTCATCTGAAATCAGTTGAAATTGTTCTATCTTAGCCGATGTATACTAAGAAAAAATTTTTAGGTATAGATAATTGTTAGGGCATTGTCCGGTCAAACCCACTAGCGTTGCTATGTCAAGCTAGTTGTCAGTTTTAGGTGTCAAAACACAATTCTTGATTTAGCCTACTAGAGTTTAGATTTCAGAATTGGGATATAGACTAAGTAGTTGAGACCTTGAAGACGAAGACTCTGAAGACAAAGAAGACATCAATTATTCTTCATCGACAAAAGGTTAGTAGGAGTTATGACTTTTATGGAAATTCTTCTATTCTACTTTCTTTATCTTTCGAAGTAGTCGGCTACTTTAGTAGTGTTATAATAGTGATTGAGATCGTGTTCTTGTCTAGATGGCCATGTGTTATGTTAGTGTTTGTTCCCGCAAATACTAAGGTTACAAGAATGCATGAGATAGATTCGATACCATTTGTCCATTGCAATGGTTTGCTTGCAAATCACTTGTTGGATATGGGTGAATCTAAAGGAGTACTCTTGAGCAAGAGTCCAGTGGATTACAGCTGAGGACGTCACACACGTCTAAGTACTGGTTAAGCCCAGAACTTCCAGCGGGTCCTGTTAAACCCTAATCTGAATGGTGGGCGGTTCCCGAACCGTACACGGAACAAAAACTCGGATTTACTCCTGAGTTCCAGAGTGTCAGTTTGTACGCGTACCTACGCAAACCTGATACTTTTGGCTGTGATTCAGATGGACGGTTCGCAAACCGTCCCAAGTGAATATTCTTTGGGATTTTCACTCGGGTTAAACTCTGAACTCCTTTATCTCTTAGTTAGACTTGGATTATCATGAAAATATCTTATGTGGTCCATCTAACGGTTCTCAATATGTCAATAAGATAAAGATTATCTCTGGTCTGTTGGATTTCTATCTTGAAGTGTTTTTGATCTAACAAAACACTTGGCATATAAATGATTAATGAATTCCAATTGGGATTAATCTCTATTACTTGGTTTGCAAGTTTAGGGTTTCCAAAACTTGTGGGACAATTAATTGATTGCTTTATTCCAAGCAACCTATCTTATTAAGTGCTATAAATAGAGGTGACTATGGACGAATACCGCAAGCATCAAGCATACGTGAAGGTCCTTAGGGAAGTGAACGTAAACTCTTTTCACTTCGGTGAACGCTTGTTGTGGTATAGTCATCCTCTATTAGGTAAGCAGTTCCTCACGGGATTTACCTACGACTATAAAGACTTCTCTTGAGAGTTGGGAAGCACAGGTAGGAGATTGAGACCTTAGTGGTTGAAATCGGAGTAACCTGTAACCTTGGTAACCTGATCACATTCTTGTCTATTCTACGGTCCTTCTCTTCTGATATAAGGCCATTCAAGAACTGATATGTTACACACAGGGTTTCGAAAGGAAGCAACGCACGGCTGCACTCGGTGTTGTAAGACCTAGTTAGCTCCAGTTGTATAAGTTTCTAAAGTGATTCTTTTTACAACTGAGGTAGAGACAAGTTGGGCATAGTTTACTCGGTTTACTTGTCAGCCCCCGCTTGTAAGTAGATTTCCGTATGACCTGGAGCAATCCGAAGGAAGTCACTTTGTGTATGTCAAACTGATAGAGGACAGTTCAAACATACAGTTGACAGTTGAGGTTGCAAAGCCGGAATTGTTGACACAAGCCTTTAACAGCGGTTAAAGCAACTCCTAGGCCTGTAACGGACGTCAGCTAGGGGAATCAAGTGTGTGACGATCTGTGGGGGATCTAGAGACGTAAGGAGTGCGACAGTAGCCAGTTCGCTTGGAGAGTGGAAT
>JAJJMA010343620.1:0-14662 GCA_023529015.1 Papaver nudicaule
ACACGTTTCATGAGGAGTGCCTTGTTATGTTCCTTGGATTTCCTAATACTCAGCCCCCCTTGTTTACGGGGTTGAGAAATGTTCCTCCAATTAAGGTGTGAAGTTTCCTAACGGCACCATCATGGCCCCAGAAAAAGTTCCGAGTAATTTGATCAATTTTTTTGTGTACCTTATCCGGAAGAAGCTGGCTCTGCATAATATGGTTTGCCGTAGGAGTGAGGGATGTATTGATGAGAGTTAGGCGTCCTGCCGGATTGAGACATTTGGACATCCATCCCTTGGTCTTCCTCTCATATCTGTTAATGAATTCAGAATAATTCGTCGACGAAGATCTGCCATTAGAAAGCTGAACTCCCAGATAAACAGGAATAATATGTGTGGTGGCAATATCCATCATACATCATTTGTATAAGACATGTTATAAATAATTTGAACTTTTTTTGTTAATCTAATTTTTAAAAAAAAAATGTAAAAACAATTACCTTAACACCTTCAGAGCATCTCCAATAGTAGGTGGAAGTCTTAATTTTTATTGCCACATAAGATCTAAGATTCATATTCCTGAAAATGAATCTCTCCCATAGTGGAGTTTTAGAGTTTAGGAGTGATGACATGGACTTGAAAAGGTGTTAGAGAAAGTCTTAACTAGACTTTCGGGAAGACCCTCCATTTTATTTATTTTCTTTTAATAATTATCTTGGATTAAGTTAAACGGTTCAGATTTTATCCACATAAAATATCTCAAAGGTTAAACATACACTATTGGAGATACTTTACTAGTTTTAAGGTTAATTTACGTAAAGCATTCAAAATAAAGGTCTAAATAAGACCTGCACGTATGAATTTTTCGACCCACTATTGGAGATGCTCTTAGAGATTGGTGTAGATGTTAGGAAATCCGGTGGTTTCCTAGTTTAGTCCATGGGCTTCCTATGGTCCATTCCTTGTTAAGTTCGGTTACCTAATATAATTAGGAGTGAATTAGGAAAAAGTATGGGTTTCCTAGTAGGAGACTAATTTACTTGGTGGCCAAGTTTATGTTCTCTATATATAGGGCTAGAATTGTGGGTGTAGAAATATCCAACCTAGAAGAGTGGTAAACCTTGTGCTTAGGTTTTTGGTCTCTTTGTTAGGAAGGGTCGGTGCTACCGTGAAGGTCAATATTGGTGTGAGAGAAACTTGTAAAGAGAGGGTTTGGTGTTCTAGTGTGTAGGTTTAGGGCTAAACCGGATTTCTAAAGTGTTTCCATGTTTCTCCTCTGTTATTGGCAACTGTGAAGAAGGTGTAGAAGAGAAGATATATGAGGCTGTTTTTGGAGAATGGTTTAGAGAGTTGGTTTCTAAGGTTTCTCAATGGTGTCTCAGGTATGTCTTGGTAACTCTTCGGTTTGGGTCTTCTCGCGGGAGTTGTGTAAAGAGCATGTAATGGTCTTGATTGTAATGGAAGTTTCTCTGGTGGTGTTGGCCGTGGAGTAGCATGCAAAGGTGAACCACGTATATCTTGTGTTGTGGTTGTGTACTTGTTTATCTTCTGTCATTATTATTATTTCTCCGTGTATGGTTCAAATCACCAACAACCCTTGTGATCCCGTATTCCGCTGGGCTAGGGGTGCCAATTTCCCCAACAGTAGATTGATTGAATCTTAATGGTAGATTCAAACCCTAGGACGTCATACATCAAAAAGGGATACCTGCAACGACACTTGGATGTCTAAACGAAAGAGAGCTCTGAGCAAGTTAGCAGAGGAGAAAAATAACTTTTTAAGTGGGAGTTCAGTCTATGTTTATAGGTAGAAGGAAACTCTAGTTGTTGGGATTTGTAGTTATCCTAATAACCACCTAGATTTGTATGCATCCGACTAAATTTTTGTTAAAATTTGTAGTTATCTTACATAACCACAAAAATTCATGCTTATCTTCTTCTTTTTCAGTTAGATGTATAGTTATGTTAAACAACCACCTAAAGTAAAGCTTAGCAGACGGAACCATGGGTATTTAGAGGTCAGCCCACGGGTTATGCCGAAAGGCCTATTGTGCAGTTATAGAGGGGTACAACCAATAATATAATAATACATATCTTAAAATTAATAAAGAGAAAAGAAGGTATACTATACATATTACAACGAATGTAACCTTATCAAATCAATCATGATAGTATAGTTAGTTTCATCTTTGCATCAACATAGTTTGCATATGCATCTGATAATAATATAGCTTTCATGTTAATATAAATCCATATTGTTTTCTTACATTTTGTTGTTACTCAAATCTTTTATCACTACATCACGATTCTAAGTACTTATATCTTTCTAATCATGTTTTGGTCTTAACTTTTTGTTCGCAATAAATCTGCATCACTCATCAATATACATGACTAGTCTTCAGGTCTTAATCATAAAACTATAGCATTCCATCAACCCATATAGGTCTAGATCTGTCTGATACCCTTACTAGCATATTATTTCTTATTTACTAATCCCATGATTCATTATCAGTATCAGTATTATAAACTTTTGGTGCTCTTAAAAATGTTTATTTTCTAAGTTATTCTTTGCAGCTCTTCAAAAGATTCCTAAGGTCGTATACCATGTCGTGGTAGCTCATTAGCATCTAAGCTTTGAGTCATTTTCAGCAAGTCGTGCACAGTTTGCCAACAGGTCGTGTCATCCCTCAAATAGCCAGTGAATCCAAGCAAAGGTCGTTTGCAAATCTTCTACTGTTCAACATAAATTAAAGCTTACACTATTCATTCTCAAATTACTAGTCATGATATTCATAAAATCTTGTCTTCCAAAATTTCAAATAACTTCCCACTTTCAAAAACTAAAGCAAGAAAAATTCCAAAACAGTTGGAGAAAAATTAGGCTTTTTTCCCTCTCTATGGAAATTCAAAACTCACCCTATAGCATGCAGACAAGGCACAGCTGGCAAATATACTCTTACCAGAAATATCAAATATTTCGTCCAATAATATCTAGGGTTTTACCATACAACCCTATAAGATACCCACATCCTAGATTAAACCCTACCATTATCAAAACATCTTTTATCGCACCCTACATCCTAATCTCTTTTCACTTACCCAACATGAGTAACCAAGAACATCCGGCCATTGAAGACATCTCTGTGAGTATGGCAGCAATAACTTTGTCCTCTGTCTCCTCCAGACCAATTAGAAGGTCAGTGGTCTCAGCTGAAATCATCAACCAGGCGGCAGATGAATGGTCCAATAGTGTCATAGGAAAGTTTTTTGGTGATGAAATCACAGATTTTGATGATGTAAAAGAACATGTTAATCGAATCTGGAAGAAACATAGAAGAGTGAACGT
Organism: Papaver nudicaule; assembly: GCA_023529015.1. Classification (NCBI taxonomy): domain Eukaryota; kingdom Viridiplantae; phylum Streptophyta; class Magnoliopsida; order Ranunculales; family Papaveraceae; genus Papaver; species Papaver nudicaule. Next base: position 3,329 of record JAJJMA010343620.1, read on the forward strand.
CCAAACTAAAGGACTAAACATTTTTGCCTTCAAGTTTCAAGAGGAAAAGTCTGTTAGGGATGTTCTTAAAAGATCCCCATGGTCAGTGGATGGTTTTCTCCTAATGCTGCAGAAGTATGACACAAACTAAGCGGTGTCGGATCACAAATTTGAAAGCAGATATGGAACGTGCAGTTTAGAGGCTTGGGTAATATTCCCAATTCAAATAAAATACTGGATGAGATGTGCAAAGATTTGGGACGAAGAATAGTGCGTAACAAAGGAAGCTCCAGAGGCATTGTATCAACTTCGGCTAATGTGGAAATCAAACTAACGGATCCCTTAAAAGGAGGAGGCTGGATTGATACACCAACTGGTGGGAGAACATGGATTGTTTATCACTATGAGAAGCGGCCCTATAGAATCTGTAGGAAATGTTTTGTGATTGACCATGATGCGTCAAAGTGTGAGATAATTGAACTTGAGTTGAAAATAGCCAGGATGACAGATGAGGATTACTTTGCATGGACTAAAATGGAAGAAGGAAAAGAGATATTAGCTACTAAAACTCTGAATCTGGAGGCGGTAAATGAATCACTTGCAGGCTATGAAAGTGCTACAACAGATCTGGAAATGTTAAAGAATGATGAGCAAGGAGACAACAGGAAGCACAAGAGATTGAGGGAGGACAAACCTATTGAACCACCCCAAACATAAACCAAGCAAATAGTCATATCCATAGTAATCCTATTTTTGAGAATGAAGGCAGTGAAAACTCTGTGAAGATGTTGAATGAAAGGTTGGATATGAACACTGACTCTGGGGGATTGCAAAAAAATAACTCAAGTAAGGATGCAGAGCAATTAAATGGGAATCCGCAAGGAAGAGCTGCTGTTAAGGTAACAAAGTACTTATATTTCTTGTCTAAGTGTTTTTACAATCATTGTTTTTCTGTCTTTTACAATACTGCACTCAATACATACAACGGTAAGCATAACTTAGTCATATTTGCTACACTAGATTTGCTATTACCATCTCATAATTTCACTGCATTCATAGCTACTCATAAACAATTTATTATAGCATTTCAATTAATTCAGCACATAGATATTCATCTTAAAAGCTTCTCGTATTCAGCAGTTAGTTATAGCAAAGTAATCAGTGCATATAAATGCATCTAAGATATAGTCATTAAAGCATTTTGCATTCTTACACGATTTCTGTTAGAATTCTTCAGCTCATTAAAATTTGGTCATAATCATTTAGGATCATTTAAGGAATTTAATTGCATAATCATTAGCAACATGAAGGTTCTGTCATGGAACATCCAGGGGTTCAAAAATCAAACAACTAGAGATCACCTAAGAGACCTAATAAGAATAGCTGACCCTGATCTAATCTTCCTATGCGAAACTAAGTTAGCTAAGGATAAACTCATGTCACTGCTCAAAAGATATAACTTCCCAAATACCAAAATTCTAGACTCAGAAGGACTATCTGGTGGATTAGTCTTACTCTGAAAAAATGGCTTTTCATGTGAAATAATTAGCTGTGAAAACAACATGATACATGCTTTAATTCAAGCTGACCCTAGCAAGTCGGAATGGCTTTTAAGTTGTATGTATGGCTATTCCAATAACTATAGAAAGAGAAAAGAACATTGGAAGTTCATAGAAGAACTAGGTAGTAACATAGATCAGCCATGGATGTTACTATGTGATTTAAACTTTCATCTCACAAGTGATTCACAAAATGCTTCTTCAAGTAAAGATGGGTGGGTGAACACCATCATACAGAATGCAAGATTGGAGGACATTGGGTTTATTGGCAGAGATTTCACTTGGACAAATAGCAGTCAAGGATTGGGGTCCAAAAGATCAAGAATCGACTTCACGCTTGGCAATGCTGAATGGAGTAGATACTTCCCAAACTCAAAGTTGGTGCATCATAACCAAATTGGCAGCGATCGTTGCCCCATACTTCTTTATGCAGACTATAATCAGCCCAAATTATCCAGACCATTTATTTTCTATATGTGGCTTCATGACAGAACGTGTGCCATCAATATTGCTCAGGCATGGGAAAGTGAAGTGATAGGCTCACCTGCTTATATACTGGCCCAAAAGCTGAAGATCACAAGCAGAATATTGGGAGCCTGGAACAGAAATCATTTCGGACATATCAACAAAAAAATCAACTCTATACAAGAGGAGATACAAAAAACATCAGCAACTACCAATGTCAAGACAATCAGAAGAGAAAGTTATTGAGTTAAACAATGAGCTGAAGAAGTGGCACCAAATAGAGCATGACTTTCATAAGCAAAAATCAAGAGATATGTTTCTCAAAAAGGCAGATAATAATATGAAGTACTTCCATACAGTAACAAATCGGAATAAGACAAGGAACAATATTGATTCCCTGGAAAAAAAATGTTGAATGGGTTAAAGGAAGGAAGTATCTCTTTAAGCTGCTCACTGATTACTTTAAAGATATAAGTACATCTTCTGAACCTCAAATAAATGACAGCTTATACAGCGTTCTGCCCCAGCTGGTAACTGAAGAAGACAACAGCAAGCTCCTCTCAATTCCAAGTGATGAGAAATACACAATGCAATGAAAAGTATGGAAAATTGGTCATCTCCGGGACCAGAAAGATTTCCAGCCGGCTTCTACGAAACGCAATGGCATACAGTTGGACCAGAGGTATGTGAAATGGTTAAACACTTCTTCTCTTCAAAGTACATGTTGAAGAGTTTGAACAAAACATTCATCTCACTAATACCTAAGAGGAAAAAGCCAATGTCTCCAGCATACTTTAAGCCAATAGGGCTTTGTAATACTACTTACAAGCTCATTTCTAAGATCATGGTTAACAGAATGAAACCAATAATCGAAATAATAATATCTCCTTACCAAGCAGCGTACGTAAAAGGCCGGCAGATAAATGAGAATACTATCATTGCACATGAAATAATTCACTCAATGAAGAAGAAAGAAGGAGAAGGTGGATGGATAGCTCTGAAGTTAGATATGTCAAAGGCGTTTGATCGTCTTGAATGGTGCTTCCTCGACAAAGTTCTTCGTTCTTTTGGATTTGCTGACGACTGGTGCCATCTCATTGGTCAGTGTATATCTACAACTTATTTATCAGTTCTTCTTAACGGATCCCCTTGTGAGGAATATAAACCAACTAGGGGGATTCGCCAAGGGGGTCCATTAAGTCCTTACTTATTTATAATAGCTATGGAGTTCCTCTCCAGAACATTGATTGCGGCTCATGGTGATAAATCCATTCAAGCAATCTCTCCGGCCAGAAATGCTCCAGCTATAAACCATCTCCTCTTTGCGGACAATTTGCTAATCTTCACTCAAGCAGATGAGATTACCATTCAGAAACTATTCCAAGTGATGCTGCAGTTCAGCACACAATCAGGTCAGACTCTGAACATGGAGAAATCAGCAGTGTATTTCAGCAAAAACATGTGCAAGGAAATGTGTGAATCTTACAGAGATCTGTTAGGAGTTACATACATGGACAAGAAAGAAAAATATCTTGGCTCTCCTCTCTTAATAGGTAAATCAAAACAAGAGGCATTTGAAGATATTCAGAAACTTTTGAAAGAAGACTCACAGCATGGCAATCTAAAGCTCTTCCCCAAGCAGCAAGATCAAAAATGGTGAAAACAGTTCTAAATGCAACTCCCTCTTATCAAATGAGCACCTTCAAACTTCCAACAACACTACTAGGTAAGCTAGATACTCTTCAAAGAAGATTCTTTTGGGGAACTCATCTAACAAAGGAATAAATCATATTGCTTGACACAATTTATGTAAACCAAAAAATGTTGGAGGACTGTCTTTTAGAGACGTGCAGCTTCTGAATCAGGCAATGTTGGCAAAGTTGGCATGGAACATTAGTATTCAGCAAGACAAACTGTGGGTTCAGGTGTTAAAATCTAAGTATTTCATGGATAAGGATTTTATGCATGACACGGAAGAAAAGGAGAAGGCATCATGGATCTGGCAAGGGATTGAATTGGGCAGAGGCATAGTTCAAAAATACTCATTCATGATGATAAACAATGGAAGAACAACAAATATTTGGTTGGACAAATGGATAAAGAATCTAGAGAATGCGCTGGTTCCAAATGAGGTTAGTTACTATCAGCTAGAATATGTTTGTGAGCTTATGATTCCAAGTACCAATACATGGAAGGTCACTCTTCTTTCTGAGATCTTCTCACAAGCTATTGTGGACAAGATTACAGCAATTCCCATCACCAGTGAAGAGGAAGATCGGCTTGTATGGACTCCTGCAAAAGATGGAATTTTCTCAGTTAAAAGTGTGTACAACGCTTTAAGTGCAGAAAAATATGATCAGCACTACAATGACCCGGTGCCAAAGGAGATTTGGAAGCAGCTATGGCATTGCAATATGCCACACAGAGTTAAAATGTTTGCTTGGAAGTGCCTTAAAGACATTCATTCAACAAGGATGAGATTGTCGAAATTCAAGAGAACTATAAAAACTAATTGCAATCACTGCAATTGTCCAGAGGAAACGTTGTTCCACATCCTGATAGAATGTACACAAGCAAATGCAACCTGGCTACTGATTGGAGTGGACATTGAAGATGTCAGAATGAGTGCAATCTCAATACGGGAATGGGTGATATCTTGGTTTTCAAAACCCCAAAACATGAGTAGCCATGAACACTGGAGAATTAGCAGCACTTTACTTATTGGTAGCTGGATTCTCTGGAAAGAAAGATGTGAAAAAATCTATCAAGGGAAGACTCTTAATCCTCTTAGCACTGCTCAACGCATTAAAAGACATATAGCTAATTTGGTTGACAACTCCTCTGACTGGCACATAAATACTGAAAATGCATCTAGGAATAGATATAGCATATGGTTTCCTCCTCCTGTCAATTTTTACAAGATTAATGTGGATGCATCTTTTGATTATAGCACTAATGAAATTGGAACTGGTTTGGTTTTGCGGAATTGTGCAGGGGAATGCAAGGGAGTCAAAGGGAGCTGGAAAGCAGTAGCTTTAGACCCTGAAGAAGCAGAATGTTGGGCAGTCAGAGAAGCATTAGCCTGGGCGAAATATCAAAATTAGACAACATAATAATAGAGTCTGATGCCAAGAATGTAGTTGAGTCAATTAGTTCCAATAGTTTGCTTGTCAGATGGGAGAATGCACATCATATTAGTGCAATCAAACGTCTCAGTTTAAATTTTGTGAGTTGTCATTTTTCTTTAGTAAACAGAGATGCTAATGATGTTGCAGATGAGATATCAAAGCACATCAGAGTCAATAAGAGTGATCTTGAACACTATTGTAACTTTGCTCCTTGGTAAATTTCCTTGCTGAGTAAAGATTTGAACAACCAAGTTCCTTAATTAATGAAATATTTCTTACTATAAAAAAAATAATAAAAAAAAAAAAAAAAATAACCTTACTTTCATAATAATAAAGATAAAAAGTATAATGTGGAAAGTAAAAGAACGAACACAAGATTTTATAAAAAAGAGGGGATACCGAAATATACCATCAACTTTTAAATTTCGTGAACCTAGTTGATTTAGGTTGTTTGAACGATCTCACAAATCAATATTCAAACAACAACCTGAGTATAGTTCAGAGAACCGAACCCTAACAAGAACGAGTTCTTGTAGATCTCAATAGAGATGGATTCACTCAAGCGTATGAATCAACAAACTTGCAATTACTTCAATTATATAAATCAGAGATAACATAATGCGGAAGGGAAAAGTAATGCAAGACACCAGAATTTTATTAACGAGGAAACTTCAAATCAACAGAAAAACCCCGGGACTTCGTCCAGATGTGAACACCCTCAGTATTAAGTGAATACAGACGCTAGCCTACACTCAGACTTCGGTGGCACAATCCTACTGGTTTATTTCCATATACATGGACCCATGTTCTCTCTATGGGTGTATGTGGGAGAGTTTGAACCAATAAATGATTGCCATCTATTGGTGTGCACATTTGGAGTTCACTTTTAAGAGACAAACAAGAAAGGCAAACTGAACTTGCCAGGTTTGATGCGTAGAAACCCAGCGTAGAGCTGGCAATTAGTGACCCGATCCGCGGGTTGGCCCGATCCCAACCCGAAAAATACCCAACCCGATCCAACAGATGACCAAGCCGGGTCTCGCTACAACATTAAATTCTAGTGTTGATAAGTACTACATTATTGTTACCAACTGCTACTTACAGTTAACTTAAGGCCTTTGGTGTTGTTTTTACAGAGATTGTCGTAAAGCTTATCATCCTGAGTGTGTTGGAAAGGATCCTCAATTTCGTGAAACTAGTGAGCCGCGGATTTGTAGTACGCATAACCATCTTTCTTGTTTTTGTCTATGTTCTATTATTGGTTTGTACTATTGATGATGATAATATGAAAAATGATATATTGATACATTTTATGGTTAAGTAATCTGTGGGTTTGTTTTTTCCTTTATATGTAATTTATTTTTGATGTAAAAATATGAGTGTCCATGACTCCTGACTCCTGAGCTTCGAGACTCTTTCTTTTATTGTGTCCCATTTATGTGCTTTTGAATCTATATAGTCTTCTTGATGATGCATAATGTATGAGTATTGTTTAACATTAATGTCTCCAAAAAATTTGTAGTCAAATGATTGGAGTCTGAAAATCTATTCTACACATTTTTTTTGTTTGGTCTGCTACTGCTACTTCAGTTATTAACTTACCACAATATACATTTTGTGTAGGAAGTGGTTTTTAATATCTTGATTGTTGGACTTGGGATGTGAATTATGTGATACAACTTGAGGATTTTTATTTTTCTTTGTTAAACTTGAAGATGAAGTGCTAGACTACTAGTGTTTTTTTTTAACTTTTGCAATGCAAGTAGCGTAAGATTAATGTTAATTAACTTAATTTGAATTATTTTATAATTTTTAGCTTTATATTTTGAACATAAAATGTAAAGAAATTTAAACTTAGAAGTTTGATAGAAGTTTTGCGGGTTAACCCGTGAAGCTTACCCGTTTGCGGTTAGGATTGGAAAAATGACAAACTGTATTGAATTCCAACCCGCAACCCGTGATAATCCGGCCAGAACCCGGACCGTTGCCAGCTCTAACCGGTTACATCTACTAGCCAATGAAGACCCGGCGGTTGCCAAACCAGACGACTGACAACATAACACTGATGAGGTACAGGGACGGACCCAAGAAATTATCTTGGGGTGGGCTGTATTATGCAGCGAGCACAAGGCCGCCTTCGGCGCTCGATTTTTTTGGAAGGAGAGGATATATATCTAAAGTTTTAAAGGGCTAGAAAGAAAATTTTACATAATTATATGGACTAATGCCTAATAAAATTGGGCTAAAATATAATTTAACATAAATTTTCTTACTAATATTTTCTTTTACCAAAATCAAGGAGGGGCTAAAGCCGGCTTAGCCCCTTCTTGGGTTCGTCCCTAGTACAAAGCTAGCAATTACCTCTTGCTTTACCTCACCAAATACATGATGGCATTCTTTTGAACCCAGAGATATCAACCTTTCAAGATTCACAAAACAAAAGTTTGAAGTTGTCCAATTCTAAGGATCAAAGAAATATATTTATTTATTTTTTTAATATTAAAGGTTGGACCGAAGCCCACTACCTGGAAGCCCAGATAGCTAGCCACGGAAAATAAAGAAAAATTCCCCCACCCCGATGGTGGACGGAATTCGAACCCAGATAGCAGATATCACCACCCAACAACTTTACCATTGTACTACAATGGCATATGCGATCAGAGAAATATATGATAGAGATCCTTGTTCTAAAATTGTATTAAGAGATCCTTTCTTAATGCTCTGTGGACTTGAAACAATTTTTAGTAAAGTTTGTTCATAAATTCCATCCGAGGATGTAATCTATATGGAAAACAGGCAAAAGCATAAACATTCGTTACACTTTCACATAATCTTGTTCAGAAACATGCTGCTTAAAGTTACACTTTTACTCATAACAAAAGTTAAAGCTTGATGTCCCAATTGTGTAAGCTTTAAGCATAAGACCATGTACTCCTCTTTTTCACAAAACAACACTTCTCTAGTACATATTGGCATGATTGCAATTTACTAACAGAAAGAATAATAAGAAAAAAGATGCACCTTCAGCCTATAGCTAAAAGAGAAAACTCTCGGTATTCCGTCTGTAGCTTCGAGCATGTTTTTGAGTTGTTCTTGTGCAGGCTAACAGTGCCATTCACAACCTTGCGTAGAACGATATGATATTTGCTTCTTACTAAGGGAATTAAACATGACGAGAAACCTCAACATAGAGGAGCAATCCACATGGGCAAGCCGCATGAGATGGCTTCTCAGTCGGTTACAATTTTGAGGAGCTCGATGTCGAACAACAAAGTCTTGTCTATCAGTCCTTGGTTCTTCAACACAAAATCCAAAGCTCTTTGGCCCTGTCAAAAACGTAGATAGTTGTAGTCAAAACCAAAAATTGGGTAAACATACGAGGGAAGATTATAAAGAAACCACGGAATGAAGTTGAGCACCGAAAATGTCGTCGGTTGTGGCCCCTTGTTGTTGTAGTCATTATTTGGATATCCCAATTCTGGGGGAACTATTATCCTGCAGCCCTGTCAGTTAAAAATGAGATACATAATTCATACAAACAGACACTTTCACTATTATCTATATCATAAATGTTGGTCAAGATTGATCACCGGCTCTCAACCTAAAAAACAATACACCAGACTAAAATGTGACTGTGTAGTCAGCTTTGCCAGACAAAGCTGGTAATCTGCCATTACATCCCAGTAGGGAGGTCCTATAGATAACAATGTTGACCAACACATCAAATGTATTGCAGTTTTATGAATTTGGCCGACAAAGCGAGTAATCTGCTATTCCATCCCAGTGGGGAGGTCCCATAGACAACAATGTAGACCAACATATCAAATGTTATCTCACAAACAATTGTATTGCAGTTATATGAATTTGGCCGAATTACACTCAGTTAGCAGGAACATTACCTTCTCACGCCACCAGGAGCCATCCCTAGAATAGCTTCCTCGAAAGCTGGTATAACCTGGATGCTCGAAAAGCAAGCACGGCCATCAAAAATTTATGTCATGAAATTGATCTAAACAAGCATGTGTACCAACTATCTTGCAGTTGCTCACCTGTTGGGATCCAACCTTAAACTTGAAAAACTCTTTTTCATCTCCCTGCGAGTAAACGAAGTGGAAAGTTCAAACAGATTGACATGTTGAAAGGGTAAGGTTTAGAAAACAAATAACACTAGAAAAATTAATTACACAAGCTTGTCCATGAAGCGTATAACTGGTGTAATACCTCAAATGAACCCCCCTTTGTTTTGTTACGAGCTTCAAATATGCGACCATAGTATCCTATGGTATAACCATCCCAGTCAACCTTCAATGCACATTTGAAAATTTACATTAGACAGTTTCTTCCAATCACCAGAAAATCAAAAGTCTTAAAAAAGTGTTCTAATGTTGCCTTACAACCACAGCGTCTCCCATCTTTGCAGTTGGGCCATTACCCGGTCGTAAATCCTGCATCCCTCAAAACCTTGAATTAGTATCCATTCTTCAATAATGTAGTAGATTTTTAAATGAGTAAACTACTTAATGTTCCTCTAATAAATAACCTTGTACTGAAGACCTGATTCTGTTTGTACATAATCGGGATAGTTCATTTTCGACTTCCCGTAATCCTTCCCTCGAAGTGCTGGCACTGTGAACCCGAAAATTGCATCAGGTACTTTTGAAAGTAAGTACACATGGTAAACAAAAAAGATAGTAAAACACTTGAATTTCTGTTACCTAACAAACTTACTGTCAGCAAATTCAGACGCTTCAGCTACTTGACGCCCTTGATCGCGGAACATCACTCCTACCAAGATCCCAATGCTTGAGAACAATGCTTCCCTTCTCCCGACATCCCTTTCCCGGCTGTGGAAAACATCTGGATCTATTGGAAGAAATTTCTATAATTCAAAACATGTAGCAATTGAAAACACACTTCACTAATGAGAAAAATTCTGGAAAGGTAGATATTTCACCGTTCAACGTAGAAACCACTGAATTGCTACATCTTTGTGGCTTTCTAACAAGAGATCGTTTCGAATTGTTCCATTCAATTACTCTCTAAGGTTTAGGCAATCAGGAAGTAAAATTCGTCAAACCATTGAAAACATAATGTAACAAACCTTTATCTAAAAACCATAGGAAATCAAGGACTAACCACTGCAGAAGCTGAGGAATGAGATAACATTCCTGTGGCTGCTGTTGGATAAGTGCTCCTACTATTACTGCAACCACTAGTGTAACATCCAACGAGCGAAGACGACGACATAGACGCCATTAGAGGCAGCCTAATTCTTCTTCTTCTTTTTCAGAGAGTAGAAAGACAAATTTCTCAACGAGAGGCAGTGGCTTTTCGCGGGAAGATAACGGCCATAGATTTCTAGAGCTATCTAGAAGTACACCTGTACCCTCGTCTATCTTCAAGATCTTTGCCGTCTAATGAGGGTCTTTCTGTCTCCTTACCTCATTGAACACGTGCTGAAAAAGCTCGTACTGATGATAATCTGAACCACGAGCTTTCTCCATCAAAGCTCGATGGGCTCTCACCATCAAATCTGACACTTTCAGCACTCTCCAACTGTGATAAGCTCGAAAGCTGAGGCTTCCACATTAGTAATCAGCCAGGTAGAATTCAGTTCATGGACAGTGTCTTATGCAGTGGTGGGGCAATGGAGACAGACAAGTAAGGAAAATTGTAACTGATGGCAATAACTTTAAAGACAAGAAGACTGAGCAGCTTAACTGGAAAGTCTCAAATACTGCTTCATATGGTGGTGTTCTGGAATTGAAGGAGACATAGAAAAACAGTGTTTATTTTATGAAAAAGAAACCTAAATTCTGAAATAGAGAAGAAGATTCACTCCCTCTCGCACACGAATACACACTAATCCACTTATTACAATTCTTAGTCGATCTCCCTTATGCTGTATCTAGACATACTATTTTTTTACCAAATTTAGGGAGTTGGCTTTGTCTTCAAGTGTGACCAGAAGACTGTCAAAACTCTTCTTGAAGGAGTCCACACCTTCAACTTCTAGTTGAGTTCCGACTTCATTCCAGTCAATTCCGGTTTTCTCAAGTGCACTGTAGATACCTTCAGCTTCAGATAGGTTTGCGTCGATCGTCCTAGAAACAACTCCGTGATCGATGAATGCTTGGAGAGCTTGGTCTGGCATTGTTGACACCTACAGAGCACGAAATAGAAAAAATAGCCAGGTGTCAATT